>JALPQI010017029.1:0-28000 GCA_025490895.1 Thaumatotibia leucotreta
ATTTTCTATGGAAAAAATGCGTACGCATGCTTGTAAGTGTGTCTTCACCCTAAGGTTATTGTAACTTCTTATGTTAAATATGAATAAAGAGATATACAGACACCCTTATGAAACCTTGGTAGGGTAGACTGGGGTCAATTGAACCAATTTGCCTTTAACCGACCGTGACCGCTATATTTTTATAATTAGAAAGATGTAAGCTCATAATATTTCAAGGTTAGTTATCTGGTTCCTAAATAAAATGTATTTGGATGGTCTATAACTCATAGTTTTTCGACAATGGTGAAATAAAAAGAAAAAGGCAGAGTGGTTCAATTGACCCCACATGTGTGTCAATTGAAACACTATGTGGGGTCAATTGAAACACTTAAATATCTTCGACACAATGAAAGTATTTATATCTGTTTTAATCTTTTTCATTATTACCTTTGCATACAATGAGCTAATTAAAAGTTCGCAAGTATAGCATAAACATATCTCAATTTATCAGCATCTGAAAAAGTCGTTAAAAAAACTTGGAATAAAAAAGGAGTATACGACTTTTAGACATCATTGTCACTGTTACCATTAACATTTACCTTAACCAAGGTACATTTAATGCATTTACAAACGATGTAGAATCGCAGAAAATAATAAAAACTATGTTTCATACAAAAGTGCCTGTTTCAACTATAACAATGTTTCAATCATAACCATTCCCAAACGCCCAGTGACAACAAGTGTTGTAGTCGCGATGTGCAATGAAATAATAGACGAAACAAAATATCAGTTTAAATGGTTTCATTACAGCGGTAAACAAAAACATCGTTAAAAACGTGAGGCGATATCAAGCCGAAAACATTAGCAAAACACCAAATTTTATTTAGTTTACAAAAAAAGAGTACGTTTTGAAGTCTCGAATCTCTGAAACTATAAGACGTACGGTAACCTTAACTTGTTGGGAATTTATTATTCTTTAAACGTTTAATAACATATTTATGATATCAAATAACGTAAGGTTTTTTTAATAAAAATCAGAAACTAAAAAATTACCGTAAATTTCGCAGTTTTTTACGTACTACGCAGCTAGCACAACGTTTTTTTGCTTGCAAAATGTGGTTTTATATTGCCCTATAGTGTCTAAATAATATAGCAAACATGCAGCGATACTACTTGATTTGCGAGTTTATGGTAAAACGATGTACGATTTGACCGTACTATTTATGATCTAGATCAAAAACTAGCCAAATAATTGTGAAGCTTAATAAAACAAACATGTGCATCGAATACAAAATTTTATATTTCGAAGTTGGTTAATTTTGGGGACGATTAAAACATGGGGAAGATTGAAACGTTTCAATCGTCCCCAAGCACGTTGTTTCTATCGTCCCCAAACCACCTTTTTCACTTCAATGTCAAATATTTTATATAAAAAAAGACTCTAACACTGATCACCGTCATAAAAACGATCGTTTATTCCTAACTATAACACTTACATAATTAAATTAGTCAATATACGAGAGTAGACGAGGTTATAAGACAATATACGATAGCACGACTACTTACTTTTTACCGCGTGAAACTGGTTTCGCTCGTGGACACTTCCGTATCGCACCGGCGCCCGTGCGCTACTGTTAAGGATTGCAATATGGCCTACCGCTTGTTCCGAGTGTTGCGTCAGACGCGTAGGCATTATAGTTTCCGAGATATTTGACTTGTTTCAATCTTGACCTGTTTCAATTGTCCCCAGTCTACCCTACTTGGGACTGAGTCGATTTGTCTAAGATGTCCCAAAATATTATTTTATTTATTTTATAGGAACTAGTTACCTATACTATAAAATTCTACTTAATTAATGACCTACAAATATAAATGACTAAAATGCCGTGTAGAATTTAATTCAATTCATATACTCCCGAGGGACACTACAAGTATTGTGCCATTTCAATTTATATAATTTAGTGTTTCAGTGTTAATTGAACGATACTTTATTTTCTAGGACATTCAGGTTAATGGTTTTAATTTGAACATTTATGGTAAATTAATTTTAATAAGTGATGGAAATTATTTTATGTGTTTTATAAATGTGTGTTATTAACGCATCTTAGGTACTTGCTTTCTATCCGGCTCCCTCACACCAATAGGCGAGTAGGTAGGTGCGAGCGGGATGGATAAAGTAAATCTGCGTTACTAGCGTAGCGGTAGCTCGTGTTAGTTACACTGATACGAACCTTTTTTAATTTGTATTGTTGTATTTTACGGTAATTAAAAAAGTAAAAGTGAAAAAAGTGAAAATGTAAAAATATTTTATTGAAAAAAGTTTTAAGATTGATTCACAATTTGACAGTGACTCTCAGACTAGGCTAAGGCACTGGTCTTACCGCGAGCTACTGAGCTATGAACTGCCAGGTATAAACACGAACAAAAAATACGCACTCCCGTGTAAATGAAAAAGACACGATACTCGCCCAGCTATCACCGCCGGGCGAGTATAGCCGTGTCTCTTTTTTACACGGGTTTATAACCTATAGTTCATAGCTTAGTAGCTCGCGGTGAGACAAGTGTCTAAGCCTGTGTCGTGGAAATCAAAAACATTGAGAGATTGCCTGTAACAATGTGGCTTGTTAACAAAGTGCATGCACTCTTATAACTATTAATTAAGTTGCGTTCTAGTTGCACTTTTATTCAAGCTTACCGTAAGACTAGGCTGAATTAAAAAAAAAAAAGTTTATTGAAGCAAAATAGATACATTGCATAATAAAAATTGACAGCTGTTCCCGAACTAGGCCGAGCCTGTATCTCAGAAACCATAGAGAGTATTAGGCAGCGGCTCCATTGAGGCAGAGAGGAGCGGAGATGTGCAAAATCGGCCAATGAGACCGCATCACAGTGTTTCGAATTTTGAATTTGAAGAATGTAATTGGTCAATTTTGCACATCTCCGCTCCTCTCCGCCTCAATGGAGCCGCAGCTTAAGAGAGTCGATTAAAACTAATGTTCATATTACACTTTTATCCGGATATACTGCCGTGCTAACTAAAAAGGACGCATCTCCCATAGAACTACTATGAGAGATGCGTCTTTTTGACTTAGCACCGCAGTATAAGTCTATGCATCGTTTAAGTAATTCGTGTAAGATTGTTCCATTATACTTATTTATTACCGTATGAATCCCATATTTTCCGTTAAACCAGTTGAATCAGAAGTGATCAAAGATTCCACATAAACATAACCAAAGCTTTTAACATCAAATCTCGCAATCTCTATTACACAGATAATACGTCAGACAATCTACTTTCCTTGAAATACATATCTCCTAATACGATTATATCGCATTTTTTAAGACGGAACCATTACTTATGCAGATTCTTGGGTCTCGCGGGACCCCACAATAACGCACTTAAGGGTACTCAATAATGGAAGCAAGTCTTTCAGTGGGGAGTTTTTGGGAGAAATGGGGAATCGAGAGGGTAATTTGGGGTAGAAATTAACTGGGTTGGAATTAAAGCAGATCAAACTATGGCTTGTCTTGAAACTTTTCCTTAAGGCTATTTCTGGGCTATTATGTCTGTACCTACTGTTGAATATATTTTTGCAAGACCAGATTTTATATTCTTGCGTTTTTGAAATGATGTTATAATCGGTAAATTGACGATGGCGATATTATTGATGAGGCAACATATTCTTGTTATTGATGCTTTTACAATAATTAGGTAGAAGTGTATTTCAATACGTTACCGGTTTCATTTTTGCGACGTCCGAATCTATCTATAATTACTAAAAAATACGAGTACTTGTATTGACATCTCCGGAAAATACCTATATATAAACAATATGGTGTCCCTAATTTGAATTTTAGTATTTAATACCGCATACTTACCCCCTTTATCGATTATTTTAAGTTCAAAGCACTCTGAAAATAAATTTGAGTTCATTCCTGTAACTGCAATCCGTGCCGACTTTCATGCCATTTTCCTATACAATGTATGAAAATTACCATTTTTTTTCCTTCTTTTTAATTTTTTCTGTGGCATTAACTTATAGGTGCTAGGTACTACTGCCTTAATAAACATTTTTTCATAAATTTTACTTGATGAGAACAGACAAACAATATATCAACTTACTGTCAGACCACATTTTTCCATTGTATTATGGGAATTTCAGATGAAAGTCGGCACAGCACGGGTGCCTGTTACAGCAATGAGTTTGAGATTTGGATACGACGTGAATTTCACATTCTCCTTGATTTGTTCATTGTAATTCCTTTGTTCTTCTTCTTCCTTTCCTTCAATCTTTCCCTACATTATGCATTACTCTACCTGTACAATAATGCCGTATTTCCCCCACAGGCCAGCAATGCACTAGTCACCATGGATTCCCCTCTCTCCTCACAAGACGAGCGCGACATCGAGGTCAACGTGGTCTCCGGCGCCTCCAGCCCCGACATCTCTCCTTCTAGAAGCACGCAGAAGAGCCCCTTCTACGAGCTAAAGAAGGACAAAGAAGATAAGGCGACGGGCAGCGCGCCGTATACTAGCTTCTCGATTAGTTCTATATTGAATAGAACAGAGCCTAGGAGAGAGAATAATGTGTTAGAAGCGGCATTAGCGGCGAACCATTTTGGAAATAATGATGCTATGTTATCGAGGTGAGTAGTTTTTATTTCGTCTTAATTAAGGAATTCAATCGATGTACTTACGTATACATACGTAAGTACATCGTTAATTTAGCATAATTTCATAATATAAATAAATACCTAGGTAGATACTCTATTTTTATACTGCACTAATTATACCCTCTATAATGTTTATAGTTAGGTATAAAATAAATAAGTAGTATTATCAAATATGAGTTAACTTATTCCATGCTCATACTTATGCTACATTTCTAGTTTATGTAGTCATGAACTCATGAACCTTGAATTCATATTAGCACTATTTTCAGACAAAAATTTAAACCAAAAATTCAAACATATTACCAGGGCTGCCAACTTAGGGTACTTACTCCTAAATTTAGGGGGTAAATGAGGACCGTCGAGTTTTTAGTGGCTTAAAATATTTAGGAATTATTCCATACCATGACTGGTCTTTCAATTCATAGGAAAATGATTGCAAAAATCAGAAAACTTTGTTACCAGTAACAACTAACTGGAACTAAGTTACGCCATCTTTGGAGTAACACAAAGACAGATGTAGGCACTCGTAGGGTAAAAGCACCAATAGATGACTGCCACCCAGAAGTTGACTGATAGGCCTAAAAATGTAAATAATTAAATCAGGAATAATTTTACACGCCTGGGAGTATTTTTTTCACACGCGGCAGCACTATATCGAGTGTCACATGCGAATTCCCAGACAATTAAGCCACGCACGATGCAGTGAGCGGTCGTCGAGTTTGCGCTTCGCGCCAAAATTGCGTTTTATATGGGATCCTTATTAAGAAAAGCCCTCAAAAATGTAAGCTTTTAATTACGTAAAAAATCGAATATGGCTTTTATTTCCTAGATTCACTTCAGTCTAGATTTTAGACTAATATCTCTATTGTGTATATTATAAATAATACTTATTTTTTATTTATCTTATGAGATATTTGCTGGTCAAGTTATGGTTCCAATATTGTGTGTTCGGGCCAAAAGATGAACGACGGTCAACTTTTGGGCAAAGGCTCGAATTTTCAAATGATTGTGTAAATTATAATAAAATAGCTAGATGTAATATTTATATATAAAATTACAATCAGTTTTGTAGTTGATTTTTAGACCAAAAGATGAACAACCCTTTTTTCATGTAACACGTTTTAAAGTAATTTACTTTTGTATGGAAACGGGATTGTTCAACTCAAGAACCGCTGTCCAAAACGTGAACTAGGAAAATTTACTGGTTCATCTTTTGGGTTGGATTCCAATAAATGAATTCGAATAAATTTAGTTCGTTCATTTCGTTGATGCGGTGTCCAAAACATGAACCAACTGATTTTATTGAACGATTGAATTTGAGAAAAGTTAAACTTTGGTTCTTAGAGATCAGATTCTTACACAATGTACACCGTGTTTATATTTCATTACAACAAGGTTCTTTAGGTTAAATACAATTGATTTATCTAAGAAACCAACATTTTTACTATGCTCTATTCATCTATTGGAGTCTTGACGTTCATATATTGGTCTCGCTATATTGCAATTATGCTGGTTCATCTATTGGGGTCAAATTGTTCAGTAATAGGGCACTTTGTTCAACTACTGGGAAATTTGGGTCCTTTTTTAATATAATCATTGTTATAAAATTATTGAAGTTTAATACGAGGCTCGAAAATAACTTATTCTAAACTCAATAAAATGTCAAGTCATATAAAAAAATAAAAATTGATGAATATGAGTTACATCATATAGAAAAAAATATTTAAAGTTGGGAAAGTTGCTTAGCTGTTCATCTATTGGTGATTTTACCCTATTATAAAATTGTGCGGTAAGCCCTAAAACCTCTTGATTCCTTAAAAAAAAGAAAAAAAATACGGAATTAAAAAAAAAGTACCCTAGTTTGAGGGGACTTGAACTTGCTCTTAAGGGATACATAAAATTTGGAGTCAGTAACCCTCCATGTTGTAACGTTGAAATCTACGAAACCCTGAAATCTACAAAACAAGGCTCTTCAACAGTACCTACCGTGCCACCCCATTTACTGCCAACAAATAGCTTCCTACAACGCCTTAATAAAACAACCCCAAGATCATTACGGTAATCAGACATCCCTTTATCTCGGCGAATGTGTCCGACAAACGGGACACGACGGAACGGACAGTTTAGATGGTACTTGTCAGGTTTCGGACGTAGGGTTTAGTTTAAAAGAAAATTGTCTAGTGGGTGAATATTCAGCGTTTTTATTTCGTCAAATTAAGGCGTTTTCACAAACTGTTGTTGAAATCACTTTGTTATTTAATTCGGACAAGTTCGGGCTTGTTCTACTCAGGATCACGAACTCTTTCAATTAAATTCAATTCAATTTCTTTATTTCGCACATATCTGTTTAGGTACAGTAATAACCAACACACTTACACGGTAAATCAAAATTACAATTATAAACAATACAATAAATTAATCATTCGATTCTAATAGGAGAAAAAAACATTCCCAGAATGCTTACCAGACGCATTAGGAGGTAAATGTCCATAATCGCCACGCTGAGCAAGCGGATTGGCGATCGCAGTAATGTGTCCACTACGATGACACTGCTGCCCATCATCAATCTTGTAGAATGGTCAGTGACACTTCAATCCCTTAGTCGACTCTTATGACACCCGCAGGAGGAGTTGGGGTGGTGACAAATGTATTCTTACTGCTGTCACCACACGGCATAAAACTAAACTAAAACATAAATTGTATAATTTCATTCATTATTCTCTCCAAAAGTCTACTCAACTTTCACAAAAAAGGTGGATTTTCTTAGTCGTAGTTAAATAAACTAAATCCCGTTCAGATAGGTATGATAAAGTCTCGGTAACTTCAGACAAAGCTTGAACTTTGGTAATTATGCCGGAATAGCCTTAAAGTGCTGGAAACTAAGTAGCGATCGCCGATCTGCTAGATATGCCTCGTTTGGACAGTCAGGTTAGTACTTATCAGGCTAGTAGCTACACCGTTACACTAGTATATACGTCCATTGTCAATCTATTAAACTCGTATATTAAAGACCTAAGAAATACACCACACTTTTTCTTATAGTCGTATCATATTATTATTAACACCAAGCAATTTTACTGTCAACTTTTTGTATACATGGAATGAATTTAATTTTATAGATCTATATTATATTTTTTTCTCTGATCTGATTATAGATTTGTAATTTTGTATATTTTTTTTGACGTGTATTTCATAACATTAAATTAATTGAATTTGAATGTGAATTGAATTATAAAAAAATCACTCCTACACGCTAATCAATAAATGTGAAAAACCTGCGTTAATTCATCAATGTTCCGGCACAGATCACCTGTTAATTTTTACGAGGACTAAATTGAGGCCCTAATCTACTGCAATGATACATAATAAGACAGATATAGTGTAGGTACTTAAAACTTTCACTTAATAGTTTAAACACCATTTAAACAATTAATTACATTTGGTTCTCAATTCATTAAGATCAGAGGCAGTGGCAGTTTAACTTCTCTTACTTTATTAATTTACGAATATTTTCATGCTTTAAAGTCATTCGAGTTTTTACAAATACGGGTTGACTAAATATTTTTAATTCTGAAAAACACCTACCTACATGTAATAACTAGCTCGCAAGTAGCACTTTATGCAAACGAAGCATCAACTGTGGTCGAGTCTAATCGATACCGAACATTAAGTAACCGCCGGCAAATGGCTAGTTGAACGTCTATTGAATAGATAACCCAGATTACTTCGCAATCGTACCCGGCTTGGTCAGCTACTCACCACAAATACTTGTATAAACGATGCATGAAGTGATTAAGCATGATCTGTGGTACCAATTGGATGTATAGCATACCTGCTGCTTAATTGCCATTCAATCTCTTCATATATTGGCTAAAGCTAGAACCTGAATTCTTGCCGTATACCGTAATATGTTTTACATGTATTATTTTAATAGTTTTTAATCTTAACTTGTACTTTAAAAAATAATTTAGTCCTGTGGTCACATGTGTAAGTTGCTGTAGAGTGTGCTTTTAAACATTTTTTTTTAATTATGATTTACCAATGCCCTTAACATTGATTAGCCGCCATATATATCTACATTTGTCTTAATTGCATACTGGTAACTGTCTCAACTTTTCTAGTGCCGATGCCGTTGAAGTTCACGAGGCTTAGCAATAAATTAACGAAAAAATACTTCTATGAGATATTATGAACGGCCAAGAAAGACCCAAATTACTTCTAGACCTAAAAATTTACATTCTAAACTAAACCTTTGGCCTGAGATTTGTGGTCAAGATGGCGAGTAAAGTTGCTATAGTTCAAAGAAGGTGCAATATGTTGACGACATGGGGCTCACAGATGGCTCCGTCCACTACTTTTGTAGTCCACTTATCTTTTTGATTTAAATGTGCATCCATGGGCATGTTTTTTGAAATTATAGGGTCTACTGGGCTACAGTAGTTAACTACTTACTTAATAATGTACATTATTTCGGTATCTATAGACTTCTCACCCAGACAAGCTACTCGCGCGAGCCTATCTCAACGCTCTGGCCAATCGATGAAACAGTATCCATGGCAAGTGTGCTTGGAGTACCTAGTTGTTGAAGTAACTTAGTATATATTATAGTCCTCCACACCGATTTTGATGACGGTGACCCCAATGATTCAAGAATTTTCCTTCAGACTCACCCAATAGTCCTACCGTTAAAATTGAAAATTTCGATCTTCTGTCATAGTTACACTCACTGCAATACATACTGACATCAATTACACTTAGGTATTCTAAATTTCAGTCATTAGAGTTCTTGAAATATATTAATTTAGTATTTGTTGGGAAACACACGAAACTAGAGGCCAATTACAAGTCCTCACATGTAGATATACTTTAGATGTTCGCGATAGTCCCTCGGGTAAGCTACTCGCGCGAGTACTAGGTTAGTACTAAAGGCAGCACTGTGGCCAATCGATGAAGCATTATCCCCCGCAAGTGGTCAATAGTTACTCGCAACTAGTAACTTGCGGCTGTTGCTTGAATAGCCGGCAGGATTACAGTATATACGCTACCTTAGCTTATCGTATGTTATGTCAGTTAATTGTCTTGGGTTACCTTTTGTTGTGGCTTCTGTTTTGTGTCTATTATTATAATCTGGCCAACCAGCTTGTCACAAGAAAAGGGCGGAAAATTTCAACAAAAACCAACAGTTTGCGTCTATTTTTTGATTTGCCGCATTCTTCTGCTTTTCAGAGTTTAAAATATTGACATTTTCAATCCAAACAGTCACTATCACTTGTGCTCAAAAATATCGGAGCATGCATTTTACTGGGATATACTTCTTTTTGAGCATTTTGCACCTGAACACCTTATTTTGCATTTGACTGTACCTGATCCTATTAAAATACAACCTAAACTATAATTTTACATGAATATTCGAATCAATCTTTATTGCTGATATATGAAATAATTTTCGTGTGAGTGCAAATAATAAAACACTAATTGATTATAAAAATACAAATGAAAATGGTAATCTAGGTAATCTACTAAACTTAATGTAATATTTTGGATCTTATAATAATTATTATTTTATTTCGTATTAAAATGCAATGTGTTTGTATTTGAAGTACCTATAAAGGACTTCCAAACATTGTATTTCCCACTTTGTCACAAAATCAACTTGGCAATAAAACACAGAAATCTTAAAAGGCCCCTTCTAATGACTCGATGTCCGACATTTTGTAAATTCGTGTCACGCCGCCATCTTGACAAACTTAACTTTTTAATTCTTTGGCTGTTTATCCTTGTTTCGCTAATTAAGACTGATTATGTCCGGGTATTTAGGGATGTTTAAGTATCATGTTTTAAATAAAAACAGATTTTTTGTTGGTTCGTATCATTTGCTTTCCGTTGTCGACTTTTGAGGGTGAAACATCAGGATTTTGCTGAATAAACAAGCAAAGATATCAATACGCCTGGATTAACTTCACTCGTAACTTAATTAAAGCTAAAGAAAAAATAAATATTGCAAGATAATTTGAATAGATTAAACTATGCACTTGTTCAGCCACACTTTATTTATTGATTTTTATTGACCACCAACACCTAATTACGTAAAAATATGTCCACCATTTTGCAGATATCGTCGGCTAACAAGCAAAACTTACTATAAAAACTGTCACTACTCTTATGTCAGTATTAAATCAGAACTGAGATAGGAGCTTTATTTCAAGTAGGTATTTGTTACTTAGTAAGTTTTGCTTGTCAGCCAACGATATTGAAAAACGTGGAAATGCGACAGAAAAAGGAACTAATATTATTATTTTTAACGTAAATAGCGTAGGCAGTATACAGGGTGTTTGGTTAGCGGTGTCGGAGCTTTTAAGGGCTTAAACTACAATCAATTTTATCGATAAATTACCCTACAATTTTTTTTTGTGCGAGCCATAATTAAATGGCGGCCATTTTAAAATTTCAAACAGACGAATACGGGCGCACGTGATATTTCTGGAATTATACGTTTGTTATCGGTCCTATCCTTGCAAAAAAAATCTCGTTAGAGACCTCATTAGATAAGCAAACTAATTAAGCTAATCATTTGACTTAACTATTTGAACAACAAGGCTAAAAAAAAATTTTTTTATTCAAAATAGTTAAAAATTCACCTTAATTTTTCAATTAATTTAATTTTTCATGAAAACTAGGTCGTTAAGATAGGTTTTTGGTGTTGTTATTTATTAGTACAGTATGTTAGCTAAAAAATAACACCATAATTACAGTTATACCTCAAGTACTTTAGGAATTAAAAGTGCTCAAACATACACCAAAACAGCTGCATTTAGCGTTCCCGATGCAAAATCCATAAACAAATGAATGTCAGCAGTGTACTGACTAGTGAAGTGGCCGCCTTCCATCCATCCAGTGCATGTTTGAGCACTTTTAATTCCTAAAGTACTTAAGGTATAACTGTAATTATGGTGCTATTTTTTAGCTAACATACTGTACTAATAAATAACAACACCAAAAACCTATCTTAACGACCTAGTTTTCATGCAAAATTAAATTAAGTAAAAAATTAAGGTGATTTTTTTACTATTTTTAATTTAAAAAAATTTTTTTAGCCTTGTTGTTCAAATAGTTGAGTCAAATGATTAGCTTAATTAGTTTGCGTATCTAATGAGCTCTCTAACGAGATTTTTTTTGCAAGGATAGGACCGATAACAAACGTATAATTCCAGAAATATCACGTGCGCCCGTATTCGTCGGTTTGAAATTTTAAAATGGCCGCCATTTAATTATCGTTGGCACAAAAAAAAATTGTATGGTAATTTATCGACGAAATTGATTGTAGTTTAAGCCCTTAAAAGCTCCGACACCGCTAACCAAACACCCTGTATAATAAATTATCCTAGTATAAATCATGCAAATTTAGAAAGAAAAGACGTAAATTATATTAGCGCTATCTATCTACCCATTAATGTTTTACGTTTTAAGCAAGATTACTAAATATATACATCGTTCTCAGATAATAAATTCCTAGGTAGGTCCTTTCCCTCTCAGTTTTATAGCCTTATCTCTTTCTGAAGTTAAAATCAGGGTGAGATCCCTCGTCTTGAGATATTTACGATATCCCAGCGACCCTCCGACTTTATGTTATTTTATGTTATATCTTATAGGTCTAAGAAAATAGCGGTGTTTCGATGTGGGGATAAAAACGTGAAATCACTCTAGGTATTTTTCGATAACTTTCTGGTTCATATTTGGAATTTAAGTTTTAGGCAGGTACATGTGTTGTATGATTACGGAACTAAAGTTTTGGAAAATGAAACGTAGATGGCAGTCATCAGCTGTCAGGAAAATTTAGATCGCGATGGCCACATTTTCCTGCGATTTTTATATAAGTTCATACTTATACTCCATCCATACTTATTTGACTATTGAAGAGACCTAAATTAAATATTAGCTTATGTGTTATTAATGTTATTATTAACCGGCTTTTCTTTTAAAGCATCCGGTTCGACGGACCATATTGTACGAGCAGTCGTACAATATGGTCCGTCGAACCGGATTATTAATATCTACTGTTGGATTTGAGAGTTGCAGGGTATTCAAAAGCAAGTACTTCGAATTTCGTAAATTTCGAACATCCGTCTCTGTCACACTAATGACGTCTTTGTTGGAGTGACACATACAAATTCTCGAAATGTACGAATTTTGAAGTTCGCAATAGTAAGCCACAGGGTACAGAATAATTTACAGTAGACAGACAGGGTGCTTAATACATAAATAAATCTCAATATGACCGTCTTAGATACCTATCCAGTGGCTGGTGAAAGTGACGAAACACCCTATATACCTGAATACACAAGTAATAGAATGAGTTGCTTTTATACGACACTGCCAAAATAATATTTTTGAATGATTTCCTGTATTATACACAATTTGTTTTTAAGTCCAAAATCAATTCAAGCAGAAATGATAAGGATTATATAACATTATATGGTAAACGACCCGTTTTAAACCGTACTGATAATCAATCAATTAAAAAACCTATAATTATAAATATTTCGAACTACTACTTTAATCTATTAATATTACGGCCATTTATTCACCAAAAAAAGTTTTTACCTTCATCAAAATAGCAAAGCATTTATATCACTAAAAGAATAAAAGCAATAACTTAAAACCTTTAAATTGAACACCACCTAAACTATCACGGAAGACGAAACAAGCTAAATCAAAGTATGGCGGCCATAATCGACTCGGGTAATTCTCAGTCCATAAAGAGATTAGCCCTCTAATACAACAATACGGCGAATAACGTCTTAAGGGAGAGCCCTTCTGATATAAATAATTTAACGCCCTTTAGTTGTGGCCTGAGCTATGAGATGTCGCGTAATTTTATATTTCTTAATTGTTACGACGTGAATAATTTTATTCTGGAAAGTGACAAACTATAGTTATATACAAAGTAAAAAATGTAAAGTACAACTAAACTAAAACTAGATAAAATCTACAATAAACTAAATACAATCTAAAATAAATTTAAAACAGGCCCCTACGGCATGGTACCCAGGACGCTGGCAGCATTTCCACATTTCTTAATTCATATTATTCCCGAAGGAGATTTTTTTCCATGCACTTGTTTTGAATTGTTAACGTTATCGATGAATCTCGTTAGAATTCCAAAATTTGATGCCCTATAGTCAGTTTATTATGTATCCAATTTGGTTGGGACTATATTGGATGGTTGTATCAACTGTTGAAACGCAACTATCTTTGTCACAATAATAAGAAAGAGTGACAGAGAGAGAACACTAGGATATGTTTCTGAGCGTTAGCGATTGGCAACTTGGCTAAGCATTCTGATTTCCCAGCAAATTTTGATATCATCATCAACCTATCTCAGTCTACTGCTGAACAGGCCTCTCTCATTAACAACGAGTATAAACGCATTAGGAGGTAAATGCTCATAATCGCCACTCCGGGCAAGCGGATTGTCTATCGCAGTAATGTGTCCACTATGATGACGCTGCTGCCCATCATCAATCTTCTATCAAAGAATGGTCAGTGACTTACGTCACTTAGTCGACTCTTACGACACCTTCGGGTACAGTTGGGGTGGAGACAAACGTATACAAGGTGAAATTTTAATGGTTGTTTTCCATTTAAGGCCTTGTTCAGTATCGCGTTCCGGTTAAAAAAAAAGTGGAAGAAATTATTTTTTCCCAAAAAAATTACACGTAAGGGTCATTGTCAGTCCGAAAAACAAAAGTTGTCCACTCGGTGGTCAAAAGTTAACAACTTGTACGAGTATAAATCTATGTTACGATTTGATTGAATAGGGCTATAGAGCCGGGAACCTAGTTGTACCGTCAACTGTTTTATCCCAAAATTAGTACAGGAATTCCTTAACTTTAGGTATGTCCACAGTAAAAACGATAACCTAAATCTGACAATGACCCATACGCATATTTTTATATATTTTTGAAATATGAATTAATATTTGCCGCTTAAGCTAGCAACTTGCGGCATACCGAAATCGCAGCCTATGTGCTAAGTTAAGAGGTTACTTATCGGTTAAGTCGATTTGATATAAGGGGCCGGAATGTTTTTCCAAGGGGTCCTACCGCCCTTCCTATTAGTCGGTTCACTGCTTTCGGTATTCCAAACATTTTTTAAGATGAGTCTGGTTTCGTTATTTGGGGGATTAAATATATTGAATTGGGTCTACGGTTGATTAGATTTATTTTGTAATGATTAAGACATTTAAGTAAACTAATCCGGTTTGATATTAAACTGGTGCAATAAATTATCATCAAAATTATAAAAATATATGAAATAGATTCTATTACATATTTCTTTTAGTGGGTTCATGAAAATGTTACTTATCATTATTACTTCCTACCCTAAATATTGATATTATATTGAAAACTAACAAAAAAAGAAATTGCTAACGAGACTTAGTTCATATTCTTAATGATACATAGCAATCACATTAACCGCTTTAGTATTCTCCATATTGATATTTCAAAATTGTTTTTTTATAGTACCACGTCGGTGGCAAACAAATTGACGGCCCATCTGATGGAAAGTACCGTAGCCTATAGACGCCTGTAACCCGAGGGGTGTCACATGTGCGTTGCCGACCCATTAAGAACTTGTACACTCTTTTTTTTGTAGAACTCCATAATGTAGTCCTTCGGGAAAACCTCGGCAGGTCATTCTACAGACTAATAATTCTCGACTCTAATTCATTGGTTATCATTTCAAAGAAAATAATTTGCATAACAACTATTTTGTTTACAGTTTTTTTCATCCTTCCCTTAAGTAAGTTCCAATGCATAACCGATTAAAAGCGTTTTCATGACACACAAAAGTGTCGCATCTTAACAGAACATGAGCCCGACTACAATTTGTAAGCGAGACACCCATTGTCCACGGTCTTGCTAAAACGTCTTCACTTCCTCAAATAACTACTCACAATAAGTAAAAAGCTCTTAACCCAACAAAAGGCGACAGCTCAGATACAAGTAAACACTTTAAATTGAAAAAGCACAAATGCCATTATTAGTATCGCGAAAGTGTCGTGTGCCGCGTCGCACCAAAAAGAGTAAAATTCTGGAGCGCATCGATTTTTATACTCTCTCCGGGGGGCGGGGTTAAGCCGCCAGCCAATCAGAGCGCGGTGAACCGACCAATCGCGCGGTTTCTTCCATTCCTCTCTTGAAGGAGCGCTGTAATGGAATTTGAATTCAGAACTTTGGAACGCGGGGATTAACCGGCGGTTTCTTTATCGATTTTATGGCGTTTTTTCGCTAATTAGCTTTGAAGGGTTTAGCCTGGAGCGGTTGTAGGAGTTTTTAATTGGTAATTGGTACCCAATTATTTTTTGAGAATTCAAGTGGATAACCTTTGAAGTAATTCATTCGATGTTTTGTGTTTGAAACTTAGATTTTTCAATAATATTGTCGGTAATATAATAGTGTTGTCATACAAAAATTCTTTATTATTATAGTTAAAGAACAAAAATATGTTTTTAAGAAGCCTTTGTATAAGTAGCATATAAGGCTCTACGCGCGGGATGCTACGAGGCTACGGTTTTCGTAGCCTTGTGGAGCGCTACGATATCATAATAGTATGTAGGTAGTATACTACGAAATTAATTATAAACAGATGAAACTTAGGATTTTAGTAAACGAATTTATAATTAATATTGAAGATTAATTTGATAGATGTGTCTAGTTTCACGTAATCAAAAAATAGTGATTGCTAAAACATAAATTTGTTATTTCTGTTAGATAATAACTTTTATAATTGTAACTAACATGGTATGATGGAACAAATTTATTAAATCATTGTAATATTTGGATTATTTTGGACGTAGATAAATCATAGTCGTAGATGTATCATGGCACATATTAACCGACTTAAAAAAAAGGAATCGACGATTTGGGTATAAGGTCATGCGGGGCAAATGCAACTGTGTGGTAAATGCATCAATTCTCTTTTTAAGGCACTCGTTATGAAAAAGTCCTTCGATACACGTGTAAAAACTTATTTTGCTCTTGTATCGAAATGTACTATTTTTTAATTAGATATCTTTGTGTAAGATGGCTGATGCTAGTGGGATCGTTTTGTATGGAAAGACACTCGAAAGATTCCTAAGATAACTATCGTTAGTCCCTTTCAGTCTTGTAGGCACATTGATAGGACTGAAAGAGACGAACTATACTTAGCGCCTTGCTAAGTTAGGAGACTTTTATGAGTAAGGGGTTGATTTGTTAATATTCGTGTTTTACTAGAGTTGGAAACTGAAGGCATGCAACATTATTATTTATTCAAACAAAAAATATACAGCATGACAGTATAAACCAAAGCACTGTACAATTTAAACTACACAATATTAGATACAAAATATCATTATACTCATATAGTACTTCAGACATACGCTACACACATTTGCCCATCGGCTTGCGAACAGCTCATATTCAGGTGCCCATGACAGAAGCGCGTTCAAAAATCTTAGAGCTCGAACAAGAGGAGATCTTTGACGAGCCACAGTACGCGATGTTGGAATCGCAAGAAGGGTATGGTTTCTAGGCCTAAGATCTTGTTTAGGCAGTAAAGGTATAGACAGCCGCACTACCTGTGCCACTAGCTCAGGGCAGTCGGAATCTCCGCGCAAAATCTACAACAGCTCTACAAGCTACTACCAAAACATTATAGTCTCGACTCACTAGCAAAGAGTTGAATCCTAGGGATCCCAATGGCAATATGTACGGGCGTACCTTTCTGGCAGATGACTTAACTTTCCGCACAGACTAGCTATATGTAAATGTGGGTGTAGGGTTGCAAACAAGGCTCTGGTTACCAATTTGCTGCCCACGCGTGCTCTAATCACATCGTTATAATTATAGCGAGCTTTTCATAATTAAGTGGAGTTTCCATGCTTTGTAGTTCTATTATTAAGTTCTCGTAATGAGGTTGAAGCTGTTAAGATAAGTATGATTTTTATATCTATAATATATAATAAATATATAAATATCTTGGAACATCTTACACAAATCTACCTCTCCCACGGTAAGCTCAATTAAGGCATGCGATGTGGGTACCAAGCGACGAAATAATAGATTGATACATATAGACAGCTAAATACATAGATAGCTATGACTAAGAAACAAATATTGTGATAAAATAAATATACAAATCATGCCTTCGCCGGAATTCGAACCCAGAGCCTCCAGCTTTGTAGGCAGGGTCACGACCAACTAGGCTAAGGAGGCTGACAACGAATTTTAGAACGGTATTTGAAAAGCTATTTTGTGTGGCGTGCTACTTCCATGTTTTATTTTCGTAGCCCTCTAGAATTGATGTTGAAACTAACTTACCTATTATACGCGGTGCTCGCGAGCATTGCGAAAGATTTTAATGATGTATTCCTGACCATAATTAAAGTCTTTAATGTTATAGAAAAATTCCTGGATTCGGTTTGGTTTCAGAGATAACTAACCTTTTTTAGAGATAAGTTTTTCGGCGTAACTCCTCATAAAACGTATTTTTGATTACAATGCTACCACAGTGTGCTAATGGAGCATTCCATGAAAACATCTACTTTTTGTCGCTTACGACTCACTATGGTAGCTACCCTAATAAAATATGCTAGCTGTTAGGAAACACTGTCAATCTTAAAGCCTTGATATGTTATTATCATGCCGTAACTCAGGTTACTAATTTAATTTTTCGAAAGTATTGAAAAGACAGTGTCGCTTACGACATGTTTTCATGGAATTCTCCTAAATATTACCACACCTTTTGCCTGACAATCAAAAAATAAGAATAGACTTTACGAAACTACCTGTGACGAAAATTAAAATTAAAACATTTAAACAAATTGTCGCTATGATAATACTGGAAATGTTAAATAAAAAAAAAAAAAAAATGGTTTATTTCAGACTAGTGTCCATACAATTGTTAGTAAAAGTAAAAAGTATTCAAAAACGTAATATTTTTGGTTTATTTGACGTCTAGAATGCATAGTTAAAATTTTTGGTCTCATTTCACATTACGTAATATTTTTGGTTTATTTTGACGTCTAGAATGCATAGTTAAAATCACTCGCAATGCTCGCGAGCGCCGTGAATTTCTATCAATTAAATTACCTCGTGATATTTGTAAACCATCACGCAACCTCCCTAACAGCAGGGAAACCTATCGATTGACGATACCATTACATAAATCTACATTGTCTATGCCTGCATAAATCTAGATTGTCTGTCCCATTACGGTACCCTAGAGAAGTACCCACAATCGCCATTGCAATTAGCCGCTGAATAGCATTGACAAGCAATCGGGAGTCGATATCCTACCCCGCTGAATAGCTTGCAATCTGGGTGCATCACTAGTTGATAGCGTAGGGGTGCAAGGTTGTCGATGTTTCGATTAAATTGTGGCTTTGAATTTCATTTATTAGTTATCTCAGCTTGCCACGTTAAAGGTTGTAAGAATACGATTGTCATTACCTAGAACTCTTGTGTCGTAATTAAGGCTGGACTAAGGGATTAAAGTGTCACTGTCTCATTCCTTTATTAAAGATTGATGACACACAAACAGCAAACGCGAAGCCCCATACCTAGCGTGGTGGTTATTTTATGGGCATAACAATGGTTACGTATACGTATACCTAATAGTAGAGGTCTTTGTCGAGCAGTAGACTGAAATTGGCTAATGATGATGATGGTTGAGCTTGTTACGTAATACATCATAAAACACTCATACAAGACTAGCTGGCAAAAAAAAAATTACTCGCACGGTTACAACACGAATGATACGAAACCTTCTTCTTTAATCAATATCTATCGAAAAAAACTGCATCAATATTCGTTGGCTAAATTTAAATATCGTCGGGTTAAAAGCAGATGCTTAGAGACAGATAGCGGGAAGGGATTTTATTTTGTATTCTGAAATGATTTTGGCACGAGTTTCTTATTCATGATCACGAGTTATTATCGATCTGTTTTAGACCTACTACATTGTATGTGATTTATTATTTTAAACGACGACGACGTAATAAATTGTATGTGATTTATTATTTTACTTAATCGAGTTACCATGACATGTGCGTATTGAGCACTTTGATTTGTTATTATTCTATAGCTGTTTTCAGTTATGTCATTTTGGTAAATGTGGAGCAGGATTTAGTAGCATACCTCAGCACCCTACGAACCAAACTTTTACAGTAATGATATTGTTGATTTAGAGTTACAACTGCATCAATAAAAGACAAAACATTAAAATAAATGAAACTATCGATAGTTTAACATTAGGCTTTCTGAACATAAACTGTCGATAGTTTAAGTCTCCCATCCCTAGCCCCCAGGGCCGCGCAATCCTCTTTGTTCCCAACAATCGATACTTTCGATATCTCGATTCCCGCAAAGTGAGAAAGCTTGTTTCTCCGCGATAGACGATTTTCTCTATTTCCCGTGATTCTCACCAAAGTGATTTATTACCTTTTTCCTTTTCTTGTTATTCTTATATTGTGAGTTGTAAGTGAAAAGTTTAATCCTCTTTGTGAAAGCGATTCGGATGAAACTAAAAGTGCGAGAGTGGTTTTGCTTTTCTAATGTTTGTAGGTTATCGTGTTAGTTTTGGGTTCAATGAAAGTAGCCGAAAAGTAAAAAGTAAAACGACTTAAATTACAATAATATTATTATGTCAGCCTCCGTAGCCTAGTTGGTAGTGACCCTGCCTACGAAGCTGGAGGTTCCGGGTTCGAATCCCGGCGAGGGCATTCTTTGTGTATTTATTTATCACAAATGTTTGTTCCTTGGTCATGGTTGTCTATGTATTTAAGTATCTATATGTATCTATCTATTATATATATCGTCGCCTGGTACCCACATCACAAGCCTTAATTGAGCTTACCGTGGGACTAGGTCGATTTGTGTAAGATGTCCCAAGATATTTATTTATTTATTATTATTTATTATTTATTTATTAGAACATTCAATGGTATACTTTCGTGGTTTCGTCAATGACAATTCAATATGAATTAGTAATTTTACCCATTCGATCATTTTCATTCTACGTCGAAATTTACTAAATAGAATTTCGTAGAACAGTTACAAATGTAATTAAACTTATAATTAATGCCAATTACGTTTCAATTGGACATTTGACGGCTTTAATATTTTAGTCGGTTACCCTGCCTACGAAACTGAAGGTCATAATAGGTTGATATCCCGATAATGCCATTTATTTGTGTAGATAGGTACCGCAAATTAAATATTATTGGACAGAATTTTGGTGAGGAATCTAATGTAGCATAAAGTATATTGTGGTATGAGTATGTGGTAATTGAGTGCCCGGACTAGGAAATGCAAAATTGGAAATTTTTATATGGACTTAATCAGTTATAGGTAACCGGTCACCTCATCCAATCAACAAATGAATAGAAATAGGGTGCAAATTTAGAATTATAGAGGCAATAAATTTCCCGCCGATTTTTACTGCAAATTTGAAAACTATTATGTTTGGTAAGCCGTTGGCACCTTAACTTTGGCAGCTACTTCAGCACTTATTTGTCATTTTCATACCACATTGCGTTTGGCATAAGTGCGCTAAGACATTTAATTATTCTCTACAAGGTACGAGCCATTTTTGTCTTTACAGTAAGCGTCAAAGTGAGCTTTCGCGGATGATGCCTTTACCGATCGACCACTCTTAGCAACCACCAGTCAAATTCTCGGGCATATGGAATCTCTTACAAGTCTATGTTGGCGCCTTTGACCATACTGTAAGGGCAAGCAATATATGCATCTTTTATCCGAATACCTTTCGATTTTCTGGTAAAGCGAGAGAGCTGTCGCTACCATATAAAGAACTTTTTGTGCAACGCAAATCAAAATTTATTATGAAAAGCAATTTTCTATACGCTCGCAGTAGATTTAGCACATGATTGATGCGACAATAAGTCGCCGCGAGATAGACTTCTCGTCTTCTGCTAACTATATTGATAAAAAAGTGACGGATAGTCTATCTTGCGACATATTGTCACACCAATCGTGTCCTAAGCCTACTGCTTCCATGTTTTAT
The DNA here is from genome assembly GCA_025490895.1 of Thaumatotibia leucotreta. Taxonomy (NCBI): domain Eukaryota; kingdom Metazoa; phylum Arthropoda; class Insecta; order Lepidoptera; family Tortricidae; genus Thaumatotibia; species Thaumatotibia leucotreta. Next base: position 21,724 of record JALPQI010017029.1, read on the forward strand.
TTGATCGTAGCTATAATAGTATAAGAAAGTTTTAATAGTAACTGGTCTCACTGCGAGCTACTAAGCTATGAACTATCGGCTATAAACACTAACAAAAGATGCGCTTCCCTGTCTCCTTTTTAACATGGGAGTGCGTATCTTTTGTTCGTGTTTATAGCCCATTGGTTTCGTCTCAAGTGCCTTATCTCTTGTGTTGTTTCAGGTTGGGTCTGATCTCGCAATGGAGTGCGCTGGCGGCGGGTCGCTACGGTGGTCTCATGCCACCTTGGTATTGGCGACCGCACGACAGGTCACCTCCGAGGGGTAAGTTACCTGCTTTTCTATCATCAATGGTGATGGGATCCAATAGGTTTATGATTCGATGACGTAGAAGCCGTTGCGGCGGAAAGGTTCTCGAGTGGCGGCCACGTATCGGAATGCGCAAAGCGTAGGCACTTACGTCCACAAGGTATACTGACGATCTGGTAAAGGTCGCAGGAGTCCGGACGGGTGACGCAGGACGTCTTTCAGCTGATATGATGGTCCGGTGTTTATCTTGGACGTAGTTACGCAAAATGAACCAATCCAGATGAATTTGTCATTTCAAAGGTTGATAGTACAGCCGTAAAAAATAGTACATTGTGCATCAAGGGAGGTAAGTACGGAATTACTAACGAGAGTGTTAAAGTGTTTATGACTCGAGTTTGTATTCCGCTTACCGACATACAATGTTTTTCATCACACTTGCCGAAAAAAAAAGTTTTAAGACAATATTATTGAATGACGTTTTGAAATTTCTATGGCTCCCTAGGGAATTTTACTTTTCTATTACTCCCACTACGCACACAAGCAATGGCGCGCTTAGATAGCAAGTGTGATGAAAAACAAAATTATGTCTCCATTAATGATATTCAATACCGTTTAAAAGCAAAGCGTGTGCTTGTCAGTAATCAGTGCGGTAACCGTACCCGTAATCGATTACACTGACGCCTTACCAGTGTAAGCCGGTGACGTAACTGACAGCATTATACGACACTCGACAATAACGAAACGCAAACGTGTAAGGGTTCTATAGTTCATAATAATAAATAAATACAGCGCTCTAAATGTATTTGGAGCATTCCATGAAAACATCTACTTTTTGTCGCTTACGACTCACTATGGTAGCTACCCTAATAAAATATGCTAGCTGTTAGGAAACACTGTCAATCTTAAAGCCTTGATATGTTATTATTATGCCCTAACTCAGCTTACTAATTTAATTTTTCAAAAGTATTGAAAAGACAGTGTCGCTTACGACATGTTTTCATGGAATGCTCCATTTGGGCATTTCTCCGAGCGTTTCAACCGCCGTGTTGGTAGTTGTCAATTACGTCTGTCGTCTACCAATATATAAATAAAAATGAGATACCCACGGAAAACGTGTAAAGGTGCGTTTAAACCAAAAGAATGACGCTGTTCTATCCCCCGTTCTACGAAATCAACCAATCACGTTTTGTGTAACGATCGAATTTCGTATAGTGGGGGGTTAGAATAGCGAATGCTCTTTTGGTTTGAACGCACCTTAATAATGTTGCCACCGAAGTCACGGCCACGGCGGTTGAAATGCTCGGAGGAATGTCTATCTAATCAAACCAAAATTTCACATCAAAACATCCAGCACAAGTTTCATCAAAAGATCATGCATATAATAATTAAATAATCCACAACACCCTTCGTCATCAAATGAAAATAATTGTGAAAACAAGAATACCATCAACCATAATTTCCTACACATGGCAAGCAAATAAATAAAGATATCTTGGGGACATCTTACATAAATCGACTCAGTCCCACGGTAAGCTCAATTAAGGCTTGTCATGCGGGTACCAAGCGACGATATATAAAATAGGTAGATATATAAGCCATGACCAAGGAACAAATATTAGTGATAAATAAATACACAAATAATCTATCTTATTCTTAAATAAAATATCCCTCGCCGGGATATAACCTCAAGCTTCGTACGAGTAGGCATGGTCACTACCAACTAGGTTAGGTACGGAGAAACCAATTATATACAACAATGTAAATAATGTAGGTACAGAAAGTTTACGTATGTTCCCTATTCATTTTTGCATGTTTTTAGTAACGAAAAGCACAAATAAGCTCGACGTACTGTATCAAAATATTGGACTTTCTTTCATGAAAGTTTGAATCAATAATAAAATACTGTAATAAAACTAATAAACATGAAATTTCTCTCACTGCTATGTTAAAATGAAACTCTCAAATCACAAATAAGCGACACAATTCTGTCTCAAAATTCTCATGATGTCGTAGTCCCCCAGTGTTATTCTACATCTCATCCGGAAAAGCAATCATCATCACATCTTTGCTCTCTCAACCCCGCTTCTCTTTAATTTTCGAAAACCCATCGAGACAAAGAGCACCATTTCACGCGGCCGAAACCGAGCGAACAATGCTTTTCTACCGTACAATTATTCGCATATAGCAACACTGAACGAAGTCTGAAACATGTATTAGCTGTCACAGTCGCACTCGCGCGTTACGTGTATACGCGTTTGCGCCAAGCGTTTCGGCTTATGTCGCATAGTTTTAATTTTCGAATGTAGACTGCTATTCTGATTCAGTTAGGTTTGTGGTTTTCGTCGTAATTGTTGTGTTACAATTAGTGGGAATTATAATTAATGAGATTTTTATTGTATTTAATTTGTTGGTCAATATTAATCGCGCCGCAAATAAACGATTGCATTAAGTGGAAGAATAGTGAATGAGAATTCATATTAAGTTAATAATTAAAAGATTTATTGTAAATTCAATTTGGAAACGCTAAGATGATAGATTTAATTGTTTTACTTAGTTGTATATTATGTTATGATCCCAGTCATTAAATTATTATCCTTATAGCTTCTTATTTATGCCTTATCAAGTCATCATTATCAAACGCAATGTTTTTTATTTTCCATTTACGCCAGTGTATATAAATGTAGGCACTATTGCTTTCCGGTGTTTCCTATTTATAATAACTAAGTAATTAGCTGTTCACTATAATTTCGGGAAAATAATAAGAACAGTAAATACGTCGTACCTAATAATGAATCCATTAGAACCATTAGTAATAAAGCAAATTAATTAGTAATCTAACTTCATTTACGCAGAATTCATTAGAAGCCGCAATGCATTAACCAAATTGGAAATATCTAACGTTAGTATCTAATGCATGCAACTCATAAACTGCTTAAACTAGTAAGCGTTTGTAAGCCAAGCAACGCCAACAAAGGATTACGGAGTACGGTTTCGAAAATCAATTCCAATCACGACTACTAACCGCAGTAACAAGACCCGTCGAACAATTAGAAACTACAGAAAACCGAGACTCAACTTACGCTGGCAACACATCTTTGTTTTAACTTTAAAAGTACAACCCGTGCGACTAAAGTTAAACCCTCCCTGCACAACAATAGCAATGCTTTTCCCGTGAATCTAGAATAGTCTGATTCGATTGTAGTGATTCGTAGAACAGTGTTGATGACATTTGGTTTCACGCGTCCGATTTCCAATTTTGAATTTCGAACGTTTGCAGGAATGGCGTTCGGAAATTCCGCGTTGGTTTATTATATCATTTTACTTTGAATTTTGCTCGGAACATTTGCAACATATATTATATTAGTAGTTTCATAGCTATTTGATTTTTATTGAAACTTTGTGGTTGTGCCGCTGCCCAAGCCGAACATTTTGAGGTTATGTGAAGGCTCGTTTGCATTGATTAAGAAGCTACTTGCTACTTAGTCGTCCTTAGAGTCTATGCGAAAAGTGAAAGTATTTTGCAGCAAGGCACGCACATACAACTCACGTGCCTTGATTTGTGGAAAAATGTCTCCCACCAAATATAAAGGTTTTAAAATTTGTTTCTAGCATTTAACTGGTTGTTTAATACATATCGACATTATCTTGAGTCACTCCATTCACATCTATGCTGAAACGTAGTTACTGGTTTGTTATGTAGTAAACCCTACTTTGTTTGTGGTTTCTACTAAATTCTCTAACGCCGTAAATCTAATACCACTCCCGTACGGTTCCTGACATAGATACTCCCGTAATCAATGGTTACAATGATACAATTTATACGACAGACTTCACATATATCTATTGTATTTTATTTTAAAGCTTTGAAAATGGAGCTATTTATTTACTCTTCGGTAAGAATAAAGGCATTTTTTCTGAATTTATTTTATTTGAAGATGTATTTAAGTATTAAAGCATATGTAAAGCTTAATTGTACTTACTTTCCAAATAAAGGTTGTTACACCATTTATTTGAGTTGTTAAGGTACTTTAAATTCATAAAATGAATCTGCAATGTAAAATATTTTGACAAATATTCAAAAGTGTGAAGAGTCTTTTAATAACACTACCTCTCTAGAATCCAAAATGGACTATAGTCAGTGAGTTTGTATTATCTATTTCTGGATACTTCTAAACCACTTATATATGTATGAGCTTTGTCTGTGTAAAATCATTATTTTGAAAGGATGCATCAATATCAACGTCATGGCCTATTTCACGCCTCATCACGATGACTTAGTCGAGAAATCCAATTGATTTAATATTCTTGTAGTGAACAGACAGGCGTTAGTCCGTAATCTAATCGGAGGCGTAAAACGTAACCGTCGGTAATTGGATCCGCGTCGAAGCCTCGCAACCGATTGTAATCAAAGCGAGGAATAAGCTGTTTTTGTAGGTTAGCTGTGATTCCATGTGATGGATAAACAATCAGCGGTGACAGTTGTAACGTATATATTCTGCGATTTGATAAAGCAAACCATTATGCCGTTACTTGAGGGCCTTTTTTTAAGGGGAGGAAAAATGCGTTACGCATACCACCCGGAGGTGGGGACGGATCCGGGTGGTTGTTTGGGACTCCTCGTTACGGGCTGACGGGACCCCGAGTTTACCCTCTAAAAATCCTTTCCGTCTGTCGCCACTGTGCTGTACGGTGGGCTGCAGGAACGCTCGCGCTTACATCTGCAGCATCACCAGCACCGCTCCGAGTTGCGCTCCGGAGGCCACTCTCGCGGCATGTTCACCCTCATCATACCGCCTTCAGTGGGTTACTTGAGGGCCTATTGTGAACAAAGGAAATCGCAAATGTCGAGCATCTGCTTTTGTCACTCTAGAGACGCTATTTTTGGAATAACAGAAACAGATTTACAAAATTTACGAATTTCCAAGTTTGAGGTCGGGTTACGGTGGTCTCTCAGTCGTCAACTCGGTTATCAGATTTCATCAACCAACTCCTGCTTGATAGTTTAAGCTAATTGTTATACTTAGAAACTAATTTAGGCAACCAAGCACTAATGTTTCACTGAAATAACAAACCGTCTATCGTTGTCGTTTATCTGCACAATTTCAATAACTCAATTAAAAAATCAATTCAAAGTACATAAATTTGTTTATATGCCTTATGCCAAATCTTAATTTGCACATGTGAGTATTGGTAATCTCAACGACGCTAATTCAATTCGACATTTTATTTCCTCAAAAGATGATTTACTTCCTCTGGCTTTCGGTGCTAACATATATCTCTCATTGTTACAGAAGACGTCACGAACGAGGAAGGCTCAGCCGGTGGTTCACCTCGTCCGCGCTCCCCACCTCGTGCCCCCACCCCTCCCTCGCCATCTAGATCTTCCCCCCGTTCCCCCCGCCTTCACCCAGCTCTATATCCCCAACAACAAGACCCTCAAGACTCTGACCCTGATGTTGACGAAAGCGACGACTTCGACAAAGACGAAAAGCGAGACCCGAACGCTAATTTGGGAAAACGAAAGAAGAAAACCAGGACAGTCTTCTCAAGATCCCAAGTATTCCAGCTTGAATCGACTTTCGATATGAAGCGGTATCTAAGCAGTTCTGAGCGTGCAGGTTTAGCGGCGAGTCTTCATCTGACTGAAACGCAGGTTAAGATATGGTTTCAGAATAGGAGGAATAAATGGAAGAGACAATTGGCAGCAGAGCTGGAGGCTGCTAATATGGCGCATGCGGCTCAGCGATTGGTGCGCGTTCCGATACTGTATCATGAGTCTCGGCCGTCGGGGATGCCTCATACGCCCCTTCCTATGCATCCTCAGTTTTCGAACGAGCCTGGAGTGTACTTCCCTCAGCAGCCACCGCAGCCGTTGCAGCCGCTGCCGGCGTCGCCGGTGACGTCACGAGCGCCGCTGAGCAGCCTAGTGTAGTGTCAGGCGACGCCCGATCGGGCTGAACAGTTTTTGAGTGATACACCCGGTTCCTAA
>JALPQI010017030.1:0-24411 GCA_025490895.1 Thaumatotibia leucotreta
TACTTAAGGAAAATACCAAGTCCGTTAGTAGTGATATATGTCTATTTCAGTTCCCTTATAGTATTTACCTACTACTGCTAATTAATAACACAAATATCATTTTAAAAATTCAATTCTTATTAAGAAAAAACGAACCAAGTTCGTTTTTTTTAAAAAACCATTCCAAATGTTACTGAGAGCGGAATTTATTCCTATAATCGGCGATTTCTATATTCAATTGCCATCAATTAATTGAGGTAATAATGAAAAATTGTAATATAATCGGATTAAGTTTTCAGTAAAATTTAAAAATCTATTAATTGTTTTAGAATTATAACTAACGTGAGACTCAAACATATTCAAATATTTATCACACGGGTTACTCACGTAATTTAAGTCGATAATTGCTCGACATGTTTCGATCCATTTAGAGGATCCTCATCATGGAGTATCCGCGACCAAATCACACGTGTATCAGTACACGTCGGGCTTTGGTCGCGGATACTCCATGATGAGGATCCTCTAAATGGATCGAAACATGTCGAGCAATTATCGACTTAAATTACGTGAGTAACCCGTGTGATAAATATTTGAATACTATTAATTGTTATCTATTTTCTTTCAAGCATACGCTAAAACAGCAGGTACGGCGACATACAGCGGTTGCGGTGTACGACTCTTGAAATCTATCTCTATCGACTCATAGCAATGGCCGATACACAATCAGGCATCGGTGCATTCGGTTACGTGTATCTTACGCGAGGTTATGCTGGACGCACGAACAAAATCATAATCAGCGCAGATGCATTATACATAACTTGCGTGATAATTGTTATCAGTTGTGGAATTGATAAAATTAGGAGCAACTTAACCTATATAAATTAGTGCATGAACAACTGTTAATTGGTCATCAAACAAGGATACAGGGTGCAAATGTTTACGACTACACAACATATTTCAATGCGTTTTGAAGGTTCCGTAGTAGGCTAGGAACCCTTACAGTTTCGCAACATAACTTAAGTATGCATATGTGACAAGAATTGAATGAACAAAAATATGAATATTTAAGAATCTTATCAAAATTAAGACCTTTAAACAACAATTGCGGATAAACATATGTTTGGTTGCTTTTAAACGGCAGTCGTGTTTATAATTTTAATGTTACACCCTTGTATTGTCAGGAAATGGTGTATATAAAAATGCTCAAAAATATGTCCCAGCGCACTTTAATTCTGTGTAATAAGAACGTCGTAACATATTTATAAGAGGATTCTTTCGATACATATTTTTGCACTTGACTGTACTTAAATTCATCATCAGCATCATCAGCCTATGATAGTCCACTGCTGGACGTAGGCCTCTCCAATTAACTATGCGTATAGACGCATTAGGAGGTAAATGCCCATAATCGCCACGCTGGGCAAGCGGATTGGCGATCGCAGTAATGTGTCCACTATGATGACGCTGCTGCACATCATCAATCTTTTATCAAATAATGATCAGCGACACTTCAATCCCTTAGTCGACTCTTACGACACCCGCAGGAGGAGTTGGGGTGGTGACAAATGTATTCTTACTGCCGTCACCACACAGCAACGTTTTAACTCATACTAATAATGAATAAAGAAAGTACAGTCGGCGATTAAAGCTGGTAGGTATCTTAAATGTAACTTTTGAGAGAAATTTCTTCTTAAAACTTTTTCCTATAACATGCCATTAATGGCTTCGAGATCCCGTTGATGTCTTTTGTGTGAAGAACTGAAACAATTTTTTCATACATACTACTTCGTTCATCAATATGAAAAAAATTGAAGATTGACATTTATTTACAGTACTGAATTGTTCTTAATTATAATATGTGTATTTGATTAATTTGATTTTATTGTTTTTCCCAGATTACCGTTCAAAGCGTTTGGTTAAATGATGCGATATTCACAAAGTTACGATGGTTTGATAATGTACAATTGTTTAAAAATATAATTATGTATCTACCTAATCAACAATTTTCTTCTTATTACATTACAGTACTTCGTTATACGAGCCCCGATGCAGTGGAGTTCGTTTAGTTCGAAACAATTTTTACAAATTTTTGAATATTTTAAAAATGATCACATTATGCTAATGATAAATTGTATGAACGTTAGTCATGGTTAATGTACTACATTGCAAGAGACACAACAATCTGAAGTACGCTTTTGTTGTTTAATAAATCGATTTTAACAAACCAGTGTCTAAATTATATTTTCGTTCACCACCGTAATTCCGCGCTTATAAGCTTGAAGCAAAATTCGCAGTGCATCAGGTGTACCATGTCGTCTTTAATATTAATGGCGTTCTTTACATTCATTGATTATTTACAAAATTAAAAATTGTGGAAAAACATTAAAAAAATTACTCTCGTAAAATAGTTTTTTTTTATTCTGATTTATTAAGTCTAAATATTTTATACTCAAAGAAACTACTTTAGTACTATTGAATAGTGAAGGTTTTGTCTCTAAACCTTTTCCCCCGGATGAACGGGATAATCTCGAAAAACTGTCTAACTAGACGAGAACATATGCATCGGGGTTCGTATTGGTCTTTTTATCAGACATTGAATAACACTGGCAAGTAAGGAAATACACCTTTAAACAAACAGAGGAATACAAAATTGTACAGCATCACTGAATCGTGGATACTGGCCGCCACGTAATATTGTTTTTTTTTTTTCAAAATCATTGGCTAGAAAAAACAGCAGAGTGTTTAAAAAACACCAACATCACCGGCCAGTACCTACTCACTCACATGATACTTCCATTCCGCTACCAAAGATATTTTTATTTATTTATTTTATTGAAACAAAAGTTTACACGACATTACAGTTTACACCAATCTGTCATGAAACTAAAATTAAAAGATAAAGGTATACAATATGCAAAACAAACATTACATTAATTAGAAAAAATACTTTAAATAAATTAGTTTTAAACGGCCAGTTTCCACGATATTTTCAAATCCACTGCAATAAGCTACAAAACCTAGACATTAAAATAAACAACATATTTTTTTTCCACGACCCACAAATTTAACGTGAGGCCAGCATATCACCGGCCACCAGTGAATTCGATTTTTGAAAATCAACTGGCCACTACAACACGACAAAAAAAAAACCAATGGCACCAGCATCTAACCGGCCAGTACCTACCCAAGGGAATTAGATTTTTGAAAATGAATTGGTCACTACAACACACGACACCCATGTGAATTTTGTTTATGTATATCACTCGCCACTTATATACAGCCGAGTACATATTTTTAAATATTATTTGTTAAGTACTTACACCGTGTCCAATAAATCCGAATACAGAACAAATATCGAATAAAACAAATGGGCAAAAAGATCCTACAGTTATTATTATGTTTTATGAATGGCACACTTATATACTATATTCACAATAAATATTTTGGAATAACTCCAGCTATAACTTTTTTCCTCAAACGCGTTTCAAACGGATCATACGCGGCACGCACCATTTTCTTCACATTTGACCCCAAATACCCCTAGTAACCTTTTTGAAATTATCTAAGTTCCTGATTTTATAAAAATGTAGTCTTTAAGACATGTATTACCATTCAAAATAATCTAATACGCCTAAACCTGGAGGACTGTATGGCAATTCATGTTTCGGCTACAAAACTGCCAATTTAGTCTGAAACCACGCTGGAACGCCATTTGCCGTCTGTGCTGGAGCTGCGTCTTGTTAGAACACATGATACTCTTCCCCAAGCACCTTTTAAACTTAGGAGCATTTATCTTCTCCATAAATTTGGTTTTATAGAAAAAAACGTTAATTTTAACGCTTTTATTTAAAAGTACTGAAGGCAGTGTAACTCGCTTCCATACTGCATCCCACGCCATGGTCGATGGTGAGCCCTGGAACCTAGGATAATTTTTCTGATAGCCCGGAATGTGTTCTATACTTGGCACCCACAATCGCCAATTTTGAACACGATAAGTCTGTTCTACCCCATACGGATTCTCCTAATAAAAATTAACTCGTCACTTGCGTGCCGAGCAAGTATTTAATTGGCACTTTACACTCTTCTCTTCTTAGACACTGCGGATATGACACATTCATTGTGGTTGTATTTTATTAAGATGAAAATACTCTTTCCTTTACATTACTATTTAATAACCTGTGATTCCTGTATTTTTAGAACTGAGGTAAAATATGTATATTCGAACTTATTGGACAGGGTGTATGTACTTATTAAATTTTTATTAGAATCACAATAAGAGGTATCTACATGAAATAGAATAAAAAAGTATGATAAAATGAAAGTCTGTAGGATCACATCAAATGGAAGGCATTGTATTAGTAAATGGACAAAAAAAAACAAAGACACCAGCACCTTACTGGCCCGTACCCAGAGAATTAAATTTTTGAAAATCAATTGGTCAATATAACACACGACGAATAAAATCAATAACACCAGCGTCTCACCGGCTACTGGCTGAAAAATCGAATTCACTGGGTACTGCCCAGTGAATTCGATTTTTGAAAATCAACTGGCCACTACAACAGACAAAAAAACAATGACACCTGCGCCTCACCGGCTAGTACTCAGTGAATTTAATTTATGAAAATCAACTGGCCAATATAACACACGATAAAAAAAACACGAGCATCTCACCGGCCAGTATCCAGTGAATTAAATTTTTGAAAATCAACTGGCCACTATAACACGATAAAAAAACAGTGACACCAGCGTCTCACCGGCCAGTACCCAGTGAATTCCATTTTTGAAAATCAACTGACCACTACAACAGACAAAAAAATAATAACACCAACACCTCACCGGTCAGTACCTAGTGAATTCCATTTGTGAAAATCAGCTGGCCACTACAACACACGATAAAAAACACCAGCATCTCACCAGCCAGCCCCCAGTGAATACCATTTTTGAAAATCAACTTGCGACTATAACACACGATAAAAAACACCAGCATCTCACCGCCAGTACCTGCTATTTGATTTTTAAAAATCATTTGGCCACTATAACACGATAAAAAAAACAATGCCACCAGCACCTTACCGGCACGTACCCAGTGAATTTAAGTTTTGAAAATCTACTGGCCACTAAAAGACACGATAAAAAAAAAACTATGACACCAGCATCTCACCAGCCAGTACCCAGTGAATTCCATTTTTGAAAATCAACTTGTCACTACAACACACGATAAAAAAACAATGACACCACACCAGCACCTTACCGGCCAGTACCCAGTGAATGTAATATTTGGAAATCAACTGGGCATTATAATATAACACACGATGAAAAAAACCAGCATCTCACCGGCCCCTTGTGAATTCCATTTTTGAAAATCAACTGACCACTACAATAGACAAAAAAAACAATGACACTAGCATCTCACCAGCCAGTACCCACGTGATTTTTCAAATCTCGATATCCTGGAAACTCCGCTTCCATTTTCGAAAACCGCCGTCCCTTCTCTCGGCGGTAGTCGTCGGCCAGCTCGCGCTCGCGACGGACGCGGCATTAGTTTCTAACGAAAAATTGTGCCCGCGATCGTGTGATGGATTTGTGTGTATGGCTTGTATGTGCGTGATCCTTTACTTGTACTGTGCCCCGGGACCGCCCTGTTGATTCCTTTTTTGAAAACGTGAGTATTTTTTTAGTACCATGATTTCAATGAAATTCAGTTTAGGTTCGGCTTGTCAGTTTTTGACAGTTATACTATGGAACTGACACAACGATTCAGATTAGGTCCTAAACTGAATCGCTTTAGTAGTTCGTGGTAGCCCTCCAGATGTTAGGTAAACTTTTGCGTGCCATACAGACTCAAGTTTTATGCTAAAGGAAATGAATGTAAGGTAAAGTGCTATAATTTATTTAGTTTGTTAGTTCTTAAACCAATGTTTGAATTAAATTCGTAGTTATATTAAATTCGTAGTACTATTGTACGAATTAAATTTTTGGGTTTTGTGTACTTACTTCTTTTTTATTTTTGTAGACATATAGGTACCTATACCAAGTTCAAGTTAAAAATAAATCTAATAAAATTACATGTGCTTACTTATTGTAGGTATGGAGGATTAACTTAAAATATTTCGAAAAAAAAAATATTGTTAAATAAATAGAACAATAATTAAAACAACCTACTCCTAAAAAAAATTGTGAAAACATTGTAGGTAAGAATCTGCATACCTTGTTATTAATTTCGCAAAAGTAAAATTAAATTTCTAATTCTAATTCAGTAATATTAAATTTGTATTAATTTATTAAAACTTAATTAATATTTTTGATCTTACATAATATTTATCTATCTTATTTATTATATCTTAAAAAGATAACTTAAAAATAATAGTAAATAATCGTAGACTAAATCTAAATTAATAACTGGCCTCATCCTACTGTATTCATACGATTCGCTAAGCAGATCTGTGACAAAAACTAGGTAGGTAACTAGCCATTTCTGAATAGTTTGTTTACTATACAGTCCATAATATAAAAAGACTAAGTTTAAAAAAATCTTGGGTGATTGACTGATTGTGTTGTCCCTTTATTTCCACCATTTGCCTTTTGGTTAAGTTTAAATACAAAAAACTATTATTATTGTCCAATATTATTTTAGTACGAGTACTCGCCTACTTTACTTTTAAATTACATACATTCGCTATCAGATACATCGAAACGGCCAGGGTGCTCACAAACATCTCAACACGCTTCTATTTTCATGGCGTTAGAGTGTATGTTCAGATATTTTTGAGCACACTGGCCGCTTTCATATATCTGATAGTGGCTGTACCTACTTTATATGAATAGGTCTGAAGCCTTCAAGTAGACAGCTGAATGGTGTCAAAAACAATGGCAAACACTTTTTATACACTTTGACAATACACGCTGTTCGCAAACTTTACAATTTCAACTTTAACACGAATGAACTTAGTCCTTTTTAGAATCGGTAGTTTATCACCCGGAGTTGAGGATTTGTGTAGTAACACTGAATACAGGCCTACTACCGCGAAAATCAAAATTCGTAAATTTCGAGGATTTTTCTCTGTCACTCAAAAGAAGGCGTCATTAGAGTGACAGAGACAAATCCTCGAAATTTACATATTTCGTTTTTCGCGGTAGGGCCGCTGGTTATTTGTTACGAGTGAAACTTAACGCACCAATGGTGACGCAGAATTTAGTGAACAAGTGATATTTCGTAACATTCGTACTGTAACGTGTTAAAATGTGGATGCATTTAACATCTCTATGAGTAAAGATATGACAATAAAATAAATATAAGTGAAGTATGTGCTTCTTCTACAGATAAAACACGAACCATGACTCTCATCTCAGATATATGTAATACTTTGCACCGTAACTAGATAAAAACAATGAAAACCCCTTCCTCACTTTTAATATTTGAATAAACATTACTCCAGACACAATAGAAGAGACAATGAGATTACGCCTATAGGCGTTTAGTGTCCGCCAAGGTGTTAAAATAATTATTACTTAATAAAATATACTCTTGTATGTGAAAGATAGAGATTCGTTTTTTAGAATTCAGTTATGGCACAGATGATAGTACATATCATAAATATTTAAAACATATGTATATCACAGGATGTTCATATTACACAAATCGACATTTATATGAGTAGTCACATAGTAACTTTATTAAAACTTTAAATACCCACGTTATGTCGGTTAATTAAAGTATAATTTCTAACCTAATGTATTTAAATATGTAGTGCTAAAATTAATGATACATTGTAATTATATAACTCTTTTAACTTATAACATACAAAATTCTTTAGAGACTAGAGTATTCAGAACGCTCTCACTTTTTATGGAGTAAGTATATGCTATAGGAGATACAAGTCGCGAAAAATTGTAGCTTTGAATTATTTAAAACTTGTCCCACTAGATGACGTCAGTGATGACTTCACTACAAAGACATTATACTACTTTACATTTATATGAGCATTATAATACTACAATGAATATCTCCATAAAAATAAAAAATAAATCCTTTAGTAAAACATTACTCATATTAAATAAATATCTACTTAAAAATTAAATTCTTTGGTAAAATATTTTTCTTAAGTATTAAAGGGGAATGTTCTTAAAACACACAGATAGTCAAACGCTTCTAGCCACAGTAAAGTGGAAGTACTAGTACCCGACGCTGTACCAATACTCGTCATCATAGCTTGAGTTGCCATCGATAAGATGAAATCAACTATTAGGGCATTTAAACGATGATAAATTTATGTGCCTTTAATGCTTTATTTAATACTTTGAAATAATTAGTTTATATTTAAATTATTTGCATAATTTTAAGATAGGCTGACGTTTACAGAATACAATACAATACAATACTCTTTATTGCACACCTCGTAACATAAAAAAGAAGATAACAAAAAATTCGAATCTTAAAGGTAGAGGTAACACAACAGGCGGTCTTATCGCTAAAGAGCGATCTCTTCCAGACAACCTTTGGGCAATGAAACAATGCAACCAGTAAAAAAACAGTAGGTGATGCAAGACATGAAATAAGGAAAATAAATAAACAAGTTTATCAATTACGACACGTTAATAAATATACACATTACACATATAAGTAAATATAATAAACGTACATATACTAATATAAATGACAGGATGGAATTTATTTATTTATTAGGTTATTTGTTTATTAGGACTGAGTGTTAATATTTTTAATGTCCCAGTATGTGACATTCAAACTTGTACTGAAGTCTCAATAGAGACTGCCAGCAAAAGCACCTGACACTTGTACAATGGAGTTCACTAAGAAAATTTGCAATTCTTTGAAATTTTGATATTGTAACCCTATAAAATAACTATTTAACATAACTCACAAACTCTTCTCCCAAAACACATGACAATACTTTATGTACTTTTATATATGAGCAAAATATCGTGATTCAAATAAATATTTTCTGCTAACATGCTACGCACTGGTACTTCCACCTTAGAACATGACGGTCGGTCGTTAGTACTAATGCTCTACTTAATATATAGGATACTCGTATAACATTGCCTGCAATTACTTTATATTTATCTAACTAGTGACAACACTCGTATATTTTTTTACGTTTTCTTTTTTAATACAGTCTACCACTTTTCGACTCTATTTAGTTGTAATAAAGTCGAAAAGTGGTAAACCACATTTTTTGTTGACTATACCGTACAACTACCTAATTATAGTCCAAACGCTCCTAACAATAATCCAAAACTTAGAATATCTTCCATTTGGTGTAATTGTTATATTAGTAGTGCTATTCATAGGCAAAACTCCTAATTACTTATAAAAAAAACTTGGACAAATCCTAAAAGAAGATTGCGTTTGATGCTTATGTAGGAGTTGAAATTGTGGACCATAGTTTTTTTTAAATTTTATTTTAGTCTCTTTTTTATCTAATATACAAATAAACAAAGAATTATAAAAGAAAATAACAAACTAAAACTAATAATATAAAACTAAAGCTACCTATAAAAATAAAATCCTATTACAAGAAAAAAAAAAAAAAAAGCAGTTGCAGTATTAGACCATAGTTGGGTGGTTTTATTATAGCTACATACGTTTCATTGTTGTTTTGAAAAAAAAAAAAAATCACTGCCAGTTTCTGGCCGGAAAACGAATAAAATTTAGTCTCGGGTCAATCGTGTAGGGTGAAATAATTTTTAATATTCATAATGTTGACATTCATAAATGCACTGACGTGACTAAATTCAGCAAACGTTATTTTGTTGAAATTGTCATGTCAATATGGTAAAGTTATAGTGACTTGGCACGCTTACTGCATTACAATATGCATTTCTCTAGTTTGTCGTAAGTGTAACGATAGAAATGAAGATCCGTACAAAGTCATATTAAGTACAATATTTTGATTAGGAAACGTATTTAAGTAAAATAAAATGCATTTCAGATCGTCTGATGAGACAAGCTACCGTAAAACAATAAGAAACAAAAAGAAATATTTTTTTTGATATTTATGTTTGTAATGGAGTATTATTTTTTATAGTTATTACGAGTTTTATGTAGTGTACATAAAAAAATAAATACGGCGCTAACGCATAAGATAAGATACCACCAAGATTTATTGAACGAAACATAAAATACGAAAACGTTCGAGTACACGTCATGGCCCTAATACTTGGCCACTTTCAATATTACGTCGTTAATGTCATACCAGTAGCTGTACCATGACTTTGCAAGTATCGCATATCCTTTACTTTCCAACTCATGGTTCGGCTACAGGAGTGTCAGAAGAGTTTAATCTATTGACTAAGATGTCGTCCATTACGTCTTAGTAAATTTGCAAGAAATTTCAAATCTTTAAACCAAGGTGAGCTCAAATCCGGTTGGAGCAACTTTTTACGACCAAAGAACGGCGACATTTTTTTAACGATATAAATATTATTCTAATGGGATACATTAGCGTATTAGTATTTAATAGAAAAATGACATATATGAGTGCAAAATTAATATACGCGTGTTGTTTTCTTTTATCCGGTTTGATACACGTGAGATTTATTGTTCAGAAGCAAAACGTCTTACAAATCTAGCTATTTAATCACGTACATCGTACATCGAAACCGGGATTTATTATAGTACATTACGACACAAGTGCGAAAAATATGAAATTAGAAATGAGTGGGTATGTTTTAAAACACGACAGAAGGGAGTTTTTTAAATCGACACGAGTTACGATTTTCCTTTTTGCACGTGTCTCGTACGACGTTTTTTAGTACAGATGGCCCTCCGAAGTTTTGCACCTGACTTAAAATGAACCACTTCTCGCACTAGCGCCTAAAAAAGGCACCATCTGTGCTAAAAAATATATTTTTTCCCTGTGAAAATAGCATTCTGATAAACTATGCTCAAATGGGTTATTGTCATTCGGAAAAACAAAAGTTGTCCACTCGGTGGTCAAAAGTTAACAGCTTGTATAAATCTTTGTTACAATTTTATTGCATAGGGCTGTAGACCGGTGAACCTAGTTGTACCGTCAATTGTTTTATCCCAAAATTAGTACAGGAATTCCTTAACTTCAGGTATGTCCACCGAGATGATAACCTAAACCTGACAATAACTTAGTAGGGTTACTCTATCATAAAAGGGTTACCCACTGGAAGTCTTGAGTGCAACGCCACAAGTGACTTTTTTAAACAATGAATATCTTTATTCTTTAAATATTTATCAAACGGGTTACTCACGTAATTTAAGTCTATAATTGCTCGACATGTTTCGATCAATTTAGAGGATTCTCATCATGGATTACGCGGGACCAAAGCCCGACGTGTACATCATTATCATCATCATCATCAGCCAATTGACGTCCACTGCTGGACATAGGCCTCCCCCAGAGAGTTCCTCAAAGATCGGTCGTGAACTTGAAAAACATATTTTAGCTAACGACCCACCCCACGAGCTAAATTGACTCGACACCATACCGAAGATATACCGGACGACGTGTACTCCCTTTGATAAATATTTAAATATGTTTGAGTCTCACGTTAGTTATAATTTCAAAAATGAAGATATGTTATTATATAATTCCCGTGTTAATTAATGGAATATTAATGTCGTATAAATGATAGAAGCTTCCTATTATAAACGAATGTTGTTAATTAGACTCATTAGGCAATCCAACAGCGTTTAACTTACTGCACCAGTAGGCAAATCAGCAGGAACTGTCATGGCATGTAATTTCACGTGGATGTGTTATTGCGTGATTAATTATGCACATTGTATGAAGACATGAGTTACATTAAACAAATTAATCACTGAACCGATTTGATTGAACAGTGAATTCCAGAGAAGGATCTAGGATCTTTTTTTTGATATATTTTTTTTATAGTTTTCTGACCTGTCACAGACACACAGGGAGTTTACGTTAGCTAACTTAATTGTCATAATATATGTTTATATGTGAACAGGAAGAGCGAAGCAAGATTACAAACAAGTATCAAAGTATTGCATTTCCATAAAAATGTAAATTATTTAAAATGGTTGATACTGTCAAACTATTTGAGGAATACCCTTTTCTGAAATAGGGCTGAAGCTTTTGAAGTTGAGATGGTTTGAAAGATAGAAAATTCTGGAAAAGTCTTTGTAATAGTGTCTGTCCCCTGAGCTGATAACACTGAGACGACCATAACCAACTTTGTGTGGAACTTTACCCCAAAGTCAACACAGCTAAGAGTTACGTCGTTGAATAGGTCTTTAAATCTACTTTATTTCATTCTATACGAGTAGGTACTAAGATGAATTCCATTCCAGTCAGCGTGAATACAATCTATTAGAATATTTTGCAATAGAATTCGGTTTCGTGCTTATAGAATAAAATAAAATAGATTTAAAGAACTATTTAATGACCAAAATCTCAAGTTAAAGATTAAGAAATAGCAATATCTCAAAAATAGACGCAATTGGAAATGGAATCGTCAGTTATAGAATTTAAGATACATGTTTGCATTAAATTTTATTTTTAGATATCGCAATTAATTATGCTTAGCAGGGCAGAATATTGACACAACTATTATTAACTACTAATAGGTACAACTTCTGTAATGTGCTAATTACAAATAGACGAATTCGCGGCCGGAAACAAGTTAATTATACCGGATTATACTCGGTAGCCGTACTAGCCGTACGTCATTAAGTATGTATATTAAGTAATGTTATATTAATACTTACGCCCTCTTTCTTCTGAGAGCCAAAAACGTGCGACAGTCAGGTGTTTTCGCAAGCATGTCTACTGATACGAATTACGTAAGTGGTGGTCTATGATTTTTAAATTTGAATTTAGAATCGACAGCAGTGTGGCGTCATGTTTTATGATTTGTGTTGAATTTAATATTTCATCTTATGAAGGGAAGAATAAGCTAACGGATAAAATAGCTTATTCTTCTCTTCTCAAGACTAAGCAAATTAAGAGTACTAATAATTCGACGGACATTCGCGTGGAATTTAAAGGATGAAAACAGGGATTACCCATTAAATATTGAATTCATTATCGGACGGTTTCTGTTGCTATTTTTGACGTTATTTACGTGCCCATCTGACGAAACCTGTGTATTTAATATGGGATATGTGTTTGAGATTGACTGTTTTTTTAATAAATTGTCTGAATGTAAATACAAAAAAAATACTCGTTCGTCAACAAATAACTGTCAAACTCCTGTCAGCGTTTTATTTTTTCGGCATATTATATTAAGAGCCGTTATTCAATAGAAAACAATAGATAATATTAATGTTACGTTTCATGGGAATGTTATTTAATACAAATGTATTGTTCATGTTCATATGTCACAAAAAATAATATGAACGTGCAATATCTCATGCAGTGGACAATGCTCACCTTATTATATATTTTATAAACAATCATCATCATCATCATCAGCCAATTGACGTCAACTGCTGGACATAGGCCTCCCCCAGAGAGTTCCTGGTAAAGGTTGCGGGTGTCCAATGGATGCGGACAGCTCACGACCGATCTTTATAAACAATATCGTTATAAAATTTTAGCATTAAAACTATTGGCAGGTGTTCGAATATTTAAATTGAGCAATAAAATAGGTCGATTTAGCGATAGATATAAAAGAAATATGTTACATGAATATTAAAGAGTTACGCAAATTTAGATCAGGTTCCCTGTTTACTAGTAATTCTCATATTTACTGATTGATTTAAATAATTAAACGCTGTGATTTGATTTTTATACATGTTAGTATATATATGTATGTAACACAACACAACAAATTCATTCAAAAACGACATTTAATATAAGGGTAAGATTAATACCGAATAAAAAACAGCTGTCTTAGACAATTTCTTAATCAATACCTACGGATAGTACACGGATCCCATACTTTTATTGTTAAGCGTCCATAATTACGGTTAATAAATAAATCATAATTTATTTGCAGAAAAAGGGTCAATATACAGGTCTTAAAGTAAATATGGATATGTTCCACCTTCTTCAGCTGTTCACAGACATCATGCAAATTCTTACATCCTACATGTGTAGGTATATAATATAAATTGTAAATAATATATAAATTACGGTTGCTATAGATGTCACTATTTATAATAATTAACATTAATAGTCGTTAAAGGAAACACTAATTTGTTTATTTTATTTAGTTACTTCTTATTGGGGAAAATCTTCCAAGTTTCTGTCTTTTGCAATTGAATAATAACAAAAATAGTTGACACACCTATTCATTAACAATGACAATAGAACTCACCGCTCCATGTATCTGAGCGTTTCAACCGCCTAATTTTGGTGGCATCATTTTTGCTGAAGTTTCTATTCGTTACTACATGTGTTACTGTATGTGTTACTTTGTCATGAAGGAGGCACATTATCTTTTACAAATGACGAAGTATAAAATTGAGATGTTTTGAAACTTCGGCAAAAATGATGCCACCAAAATTAGGCGGTTGATACGCTCAGATATTCACCCATAAATTGATCTCTACGTCCATTATAATTATTTACAACTAAAGACACATCACGACTATGTAGTGTATACCGTGTGTGGCCTACAACCGGGGTGAAAATTTAAACGGTGCATTAATAAGCTGATCAACAATCATTTCCACATATAGTAATTAAAAAAAAAAAAAATTGTAATTTTTTGTTCATGTATTTTTCATTATTATGGGTTCATTTACTTGAATTAAAAGTTATCAATAACTTATAATTTTTGAATCATTGAAAAATGTACAATTTTTTTTTAAAACCGTATCAAATTAGTGTAAAAATGCAAACAAAATTATTGTTATGACTTCCTACCTGGTATACTATCAAGATGTCTTGCGACTGACAAGCTACGACATCGTGATGCCAAGATCCAGTACTAAAGGTCCATAGCTTTGAATGACAATATCTCCGAACTTAACCACTTTGAAACACCGGGACCTTTACAGGATTATTGCTGATAGTCTAAGGAGTCACTCATTTCATTTTTCTCCCGTGTTAAATAAGACCACACACTGTATATTGATTTAAACTTTCTCGATTATCACTCATATTTTAAAGACAAACGGGTCTGCCTGCGACCACGGGTGTAACGTCATGCCCGAAACGTCAGGATATAATTAAACGTAAGTTTACGCGATTAAGACCCGTTTGTCTTTAAAATATATGTAGTGTATTCTTGGGAGTTGAAACGTAAAGTATTGGACCGGTCCGAAGCCAGACTGCCGGGAGACCTTTGAACATACTTAAAGGTTGTTTTCATTTCACATCTTCGCCATTTTGTCAAATAGAATTTTGTAAAGTAACGATAATAGTACATTTCGATACAAGTGCAAAAAATTTTTTTTTCGACGAGTGTGAAAGTTGGAGTCCGAGTTTTTACACGTGTATTGAACGACTTTTTTCATAACAAGTGCCTTAAAAAGATAAATTTACGCTCGCGAAGCGTGCGCAAAGTTTACTTTTCCGCACTAATTAGGAAAATATAATAATGTGACTATCGTAAGTCGTAAGCCATCAGTAGCTCTATCATGAGCTACCGCTACGTTAATAACGCAGACTTACTTTATATCCGGCTCGCTCGCTCCAATACGCGAGTACGAGCGAGATAGATAAAAAGTAAGTGCGCTTTAATGTACTTGCAATAATTGTGTTAGTTTTTAGTAAAACGTCCCACTTTGTCCCTTACCATAAAGACGAGATTTACTTGTATCTTCATATGAATAAACTGACAAAGCGGCTTTATGGCAAACGACAAAGTGGGACGTTTTACTAAACTCACACACATATTAGCAATCTTTATTATTTACTCTCGGGCGTAATCGAAAATACCTAACTCGCATAAAAATTTATTTCGTAAACAGAATCTGCTTTTAGTCATATTATTTTTAACATATTGATATGACACGTAATCGAAAGTGGGAAGATGCTCTCGTAACTGCATCCGGCTTGCACTTTTACTGAAACCGCAGCTTTATGTAATATTCAATTCTGTAATATGAATATGACTAAATAGTACGGCCGTACTAGGGTCATACATTTTTTGTATGAGTTAGGTTTACTAATCTTTTCTATGGACATAAATTTAGCCGTGTGGTGACGGCAGTAAGAATACATTTGTCACCACCCCAACTTATCCTGAGGGTGTCGTAAGAGTCGACTAAGGGATTGAAGTGTCACTGACCATTCTACAAGATTGATGATGGACAACAGCGTCATCATAGTGGACACATTACGGCTATCGCCAATCCGCTTACCCAGCGTGGTGATTACGGGCATTAACCTCCTACTGCGTCTATAAGCATAGTTAATAGGAGAGGCCTACGTCCAGTAGTGGACTAACATAGGCTGATGATGAAGATGATGATAGTTCGGGTGGATATTTAAAAGATGCAGCTGTAAGTTCAAGGAAACGGTCGAGTATATCCATCTAGGGATAGGGTCATACAGATTTTTTGTATGAGTTAGGTTACAAATCTTTTCTGTGGGCATATGAAAGTTAAGTGCTCTAGAACCCTAATTTTCTTGTTGGACGAATACAAGCTGATTGGTGGCTTCTGAATCTTAAGAATTATGTGATCTAAACCTAATTTGTATGTCCCGAAACCGTTGACTTTCGCAATGTCCACAGAAAAGACGTCCGTTTTCGCGAACGCTGTTTGACCCTGTATGAGGAGGTTCTCAATTTGAATGTATGTTTTTATGTTAACTTCCGACCGGGTGAACGGATTTTAATGATTGTTTTTTTTTATTTTTACCGCGAGATTTGCCTATGTCTGGGGGTTTTTATGTATGTATGGGAGTAAGATAGCCGGTGTAATTACTGGCATAGATAGAGGCAATCTATCTAAGTCCTCAGGGTAGGCAGCGCATAGGCGATTTTTTGGTCACTATGTCCATGGTCCTCAGTTCCTGCTTTCCATCAGGCTGGCCGGGAGCTCAGTTTTCTGCCTTCCTCACAAAAAAATGTCTGTGCTGACAAAGTCGTGGGCAACACTACATAGTATAAAATAAAGTCACTTTTTCCGTCCCGATGTCCCTTTGTACGCTTAAATCTTTAAAACTATGGAACGGATTTCGATGAGATTTTTTTTAGTAGGTAGAGTAATTCAAGAGGAAGGTTTTTATGTAGGTATAGTACCCGTGCGAAGCCGGGGCGGGTCGCTAGTAGAATAATAAACCACGAACATATGCCAGCGTTGTTCGTAAACGCTCGACGGCCATCGTTTCCCAACGCTTGCGCACTTCCAACGGTCGGCTGCGCGCGCAACTCGAGTTTTTACCGAACCTCTAACCTGGATTTGCACATTTTTGGGGTTCCGTGTCTTAAAAAAGGAATAACTGAAGCCATATGAGGATAAAGAATAGAAAATAATTCATTTTATTCAGATGAAGGGCACATTATGAAACAACAATTGTTACACAGTGGAAACATTGTGTCGGTTGATAAGTAAAGTAAAAATATTACTATCTTGTAGCAACACTGATATTTAGTCGTAACAACTTTTATTTGATTATTAAATGAGAATTATATTTATAGAATTCTGAGTTTATAGAGAAATTTTTGGTTTTCTTGGTTTTAAGTAGAGTATTTTCGCTAATCCGCTTGCCCAGCGTGGCGATTATGGGCATTTACCTCCTAATGCGTCTATCTATACGCATAGTTAATGGGAGACGCCTACGTCCAGTAGTGGACTATCATAGGCTGATGAAGAAGAAGAGAGATTTTAAGATAGGAGTTAAATTATTATCGAACTGGGTTACCTCTTAAGTGGTTACCCATTAATCCAATATGAGGATGAGAACCGTATTAATCGGTTAAACATGTCGTGTAATCATCCCCTTAAATTACGCGAGTAACTCGGTTCGATTTTAATATGTTTGAGTCTCACGTTAGTTACATTTCTTATAAGTAGGTATACTATACCTCGGATTGACGTGACAAATTGTAGTAATGGTAGTTGAAAGATCTCGTAATTCTGTAAAATTTACCCATAAATTCAAAAATAGTCGTCTGCGGGATTTGTAGTCTTCGGAAATTCTTATTATGCCTCTCTTATTTGAAAACTTTCCATATTATCAGTAATTAGCTATTTTTTTTATCGATTGTGTTTACATATCCGTATAAAAAGTGTTCTAACAACGGAACCCTTTATAATATCTACACTCACGCTTTAATTATTTATTTAAGACTTGGTTTCAAGTAGACTATTAAACATTTATTATTTATACACAAGCCTTCGACTTTCCAGTCTGCCTCTTACCAAAATATCTTCCATTACAAGTATTTGTAGTTTTAAATTTATTATTTTTACAAAAAATTATAACTTAGAAATTACACAAATTACTAAAATAAAATTAACATTAAATGCACACACACAGCTTATTTATCACATTACAACCCCGTCCCTTGCCGTTTCTGGTGCAAAAGTACCCATAACGCTGGCAGCATTTCCACGCTGGATAGCCATGGATAACCTTTGCACCAGAAAAGACTCACACAGTTTTAAATGTAGCTAACTCCTTTACTCGTACTAAACGTCAGTAGAATACCAACCTAAAAACTTGCATTATTCCATAATCAGCACTTTAAGAACAGAATCTTGGTTTTATTACGAACTTCAAATCTCAACCTTGAGTTCACATACATTATTTAGTTAAAATTATTGCTATTTGTTAGTATTAACGTAAAATAAATCTGCGGACTTGTTTCACGATATGTGTTAAAGACATCAAATGCTATGGAAAGTCAGCCATGTTTGTTTATTTTTTTTAGATTCCACTGACGTGTATACCAATGTATACTTTGACATTTGTACATTCAGCATTCAGTATTATTGTGTTACACATCAACTTCTGCAAATAAATAAATTGTTTGTTTTTTATTACTAATCGAATTAATTGTAATTTGAGCTAAGGTAAGTCCAGATTTGGAAGAATAGGATTTTGGAGATTTTTTTGAAAAACGGTCAATTAAAGTCCTGAGCGTGACTCAATTCATTTGTTCTCAAAACCGATCAAGATAAATCTGTGAACTGGATCTATCAAGGAAGTCGCGCTGATTACCATTGGAGTCATTAGGCACGTGCTGACGCGACGTTTAATTATCTAATTAATATTTATGTGGGGCAATATATTTGAACTGATGATTCGATGATGAGTCACGTAGTGGTGATAGCGGAATCATCGAAGTTTGTGATAGGTTTAATAATAATATAAATGTAATATTTTATTCCTAATACATCCCAAGCGTAGGCTTCTCCTCCTCCTTACTTTTGAATTTATGAATGAATTCATTTATAAACTGTCCATGTAATTTTGAACCCCACTGTACCTATACCATTCGATTCGTCAGTAGTATCTAAAAAAAAGTTGTTATCTAAATAATCACGGTGTAACACAGTGATTAATTTTTGATGTTTTCATACATTACAACTATCAATCATTTGTATTGAAACGCTCAAAAAAGTCATATTTCGACATCAATACATGTAACATTATTTGCTTCCTAACTCAGGAAATAACCTGAAAAAGTTATTCGGTGAAAAAGTTATTTCCTATAATTACATACACAATTATTTGGAAGTAGCATTCTAACTTACAAAGTTTTATTCCGTTATGATATTTAGATGATGCAAGATTTTAGGTTTGTTTAATTTTTTTTCGTTTTCTATTGGCGCACGGAATAAGCACGATATCAATATCAAATCAAGATGAAATTTTAAATTGTCAAATGCTCGGGTTTCAAGTTTCTTACAACCTCGAACAAAGTGAACTTATTTCAAAATAATACGAAGCGTATCATAAATTGCAGTAAAAGTCATGAACTTTGCAACAGTTTTCGCCCACAACAGTAATAAAGCGTCTTGCGCGATCAAGATGACGAAAACTAAGGGCATTGTCGCAGAAAACTTGACACGCAGAAGACCGACTTCGAGCTTCTGTATTTACGCACCATAATGATGGTTTTTCTGATCCGAAAATGGAAAAAAGTGAAGGTTTACTAAATAATTTTTCCCTGACATGGGAGACGGTACGAAAATTCCTGATCCTATACTATTAGGCTCCTGAGAGTTTGTATGAAAATTGCTATTTGTGGTATTATCTGGGACCTTATTGTCGATGGCGCTGACTGCGTTATGAGCGATGTTCGTATACAAATACGATATCACCGAACGTGAGAACCATTGATAATAAGGTCCCTTATCGCAGATAATGCCATATTTAGTGGTTGGTGCAAAGGAAAGGTTGTTGAGCTTGACCATTCTTTAAGGTTTTCCCTGGACTGCGATCCCGAAATACTTAGTGATTCTAAGTTATTTCAGATTATCTGATTGCTTATTTGAATATTTGTGATATCTCCACCATACGATTTATAGCCATAAACCGCAAATTAGTTTAGAACTTGAATGTAAATATCACAATCATGCCATAGTTCTACATATAAAGTACTATGACCAAATAGGTAAATCCCATAGGTATAATAAATATTCATCAAAATGCTCATTCATTGTCATGGCCATATCAATAAAGTATTCACAGATTTCTATAATTTGGTAATATTATTATTTAGGCGACCATAACGACTTGAGAAAACATTTTTTTGCGAGAAAGACACAGCTAAATCGATTGACTGAATCGTAAAAGAATGCCGAATAATAAACCAAATATTATATTGAATATTTTTTTACATAAAGCCTTCTTAGTGATATAAAATAGTATACCGCGTGGACCAGAATGAGGGTCTACTCCGTAAATGAGTAAATGATCATTGGTGGTATTATTTTTAAACAAAAAACCATGTTTTCGTGAAACAATCCCGAAAGGTATTCGAATGGAAGGTGCGTGCATGTAATGCTTCCCTTAGAATATGATCAAAGGCGCCTAGCCTTGTAAGAAATTGCATATACCCGAATAATTTGACCGGTGGTTCATAAGACCGAGTGGCCGAGCGCTACAGTTATAGGCATCAGCCGTGAAAGCGGAGTATGTGAATTCGATTCCCACCTCAAACGTTGGTGAACTTGGTCTTTTTTCTTTATTATCTGACATCTAATATTTTTAACGTAAAAACCATACGCCAAAGTTTTCTATTTAGTAAAACAACCAAACGCCGCAAATTGGATGATAGTTTCAAAATTAATCCTTCTTAATATGGAAATATTATACAATTGGCTTACTCGGTGTCTTGAATATTAAACATGGTTTTTAACTAGGTGTCTATGAAGACCGGTTTCTGCATTAGCAATTTCTGCGGCATTGTGGTTTCGTCAAAGTCATTACGGTGACTTTAGCACTTGAAATGATGATACTAATGACCTACTGTCAAATAGACTTATGTGTCAGTTAATTTTCTATGAAATTACGACGTTTCAGTTTGCTACATGTCCGCATACGAATTTATAAAAAGGTCGGAGTAACTAGTTTGAGTGCAGATTCTGTTATTACGTAGTCATTAGGACGTATGAGTAAATACATATGTAGATCACTACTATAATGTCTGAGTGACATGCAAAGGAAATGAGTTAAGATTGAATGTTAATGGTAAAAGATACAGATATGGTTAGATCTATTTGTCCCTCTGGTAGTAGAAACTATAGGTTGCTGGTGCGCGGAGGGTAAGAGATTTCTTAAGGTGCATTCAGATTCAGACCAAACAAGCATTCGCTGTTCTATCCTCGACGAAATCAATGAATCACGTTTTGTGTAACGATCGAATTTCGTAGAGTAGGGGGTTAGAATAGCGAATGCTCTTTTGGTCTGAATGCACCTTTAGGGAACTGGGACGACGCCTGCAGGAAAAGGGCCTTGATCCCCGCTCCGGTTTGTTCCTGGAGAAGAGACTGTCCATCGCGATTCAGTAGGCTTATGACGGTACCGTGTTTATTCGTTTGTCGTTGTTGTCGTCAGGTTCTAACAAGTATGTAAGTGCGAAAATAATGCGTGCGTATAAATAGATAAAACGGGACCATCATAAGCCACCTGGGGCCTATTTCTCGAAAGCTTGTAACTTGTAATAGAAGCGGAAGTCCTTGGACTCATTTCTCAAAAGCTTGTAATTTGTAATACAAGTGGAAGTCTCTTTTTGACACTA
The DNA here is from genome assembly GCA_025490895.1 of Thaumatotibia leucotreta. Taxonomy (NCBI): domain Eukaryota; kingdom Metazoa; phylum Arthropoda; class Insecta; order Lepidoptera; family Tortricidae; genus Thaumatotibia; species Thaumatotibia leucotreta. Next base: position 22,090 of record JALPQI010017030.1, read on the forward strand.
TTAATTAGATAAGGACTTCCGGTTGTATTACAAGTTACAAGTTTTCGAGAAATGGGCCCCTTATCTAATAAATAGCGTTAAAAAGAGACTTCGACTTGTATTACAAGTTACAAGCGTTCGAGAAATGGACCCCTCAGTATTAATCTTACCTACCGAAGAGGAGAGTTCAACATGTCAAACCTTAGCCATAGCGAAGCCCTTATCATCTTAATGCCATGCTGTTAATCCAGATCTATTTACGCAAGTTTAAAATAAATGAGCATGTATATAATGGCGTCATGTAGAAATGCCGGACAAGTATGCGGTAACTCGATATTGGTATTAGCATACAGGATTGCCTCAAACGAGTCTTAATCTCTCTGATTTAAGGGCCTTGTTGTTCTTAGTGCGCGAGCAATTTTTAAATGACCAGTGTAAGGAGGCCTTTCGGGTCAGGCCTCCTTTCGGGTCAGGCCTCAGGCTATCAGGCCTGTTAACGCTAGCATAGGAAGTTCGAGAATTTCTGGGATTTGCCTCCGTCACTCCAATGAAGGCGAAAGGTCATTGGGCATTTTATTCGGGCATATGACCCACTGCGTACACAAACGAAATAGGGCTAGGAATGTAGGTAAATGTAAACTAACTGAGTGGTATGAGTCGTATTCTTGCAAGGCGAAACCAGAAAAGTAGATTGCGTAAACGGTTATGTTTACGCAATTATACAATGCTGAAAGTAAAAACATTAAAAACACTATTTCGGATACAAAAAGTCGAATAACTTTTTTTTTCCGGTTGAAACATACGGAAAAATTACATATTTAGAAAAGTGAGATTTAATTCTTTATTTTAAAGCTAGTTTGGTCTCTATACGTGAAAAATCATACATATTATAAAGCGGGTCAAAAACGCCCAATGACCTTTGCTGCTGCGACTGTAGCAGGCCAGGATGCTTAGCCAAGTTGCCAATCGCTAGCGCTTAATCGTCAATCGCAGCTAACTGTCTTTGTCGCTCTAATATGAAAGAGTGACAGAGAGGGAAAACTACGGTACGCTACTAAGCGCTTGGCAACTTGGCTAAGCATACTGGATGCTTAGCCAAGCTTTGGTTTGGTGGGAATATATGATTGTACTTTATACTGAAATCTATCTTTTCAAACGCAGTGTAGGATGTCCACAAGATGGACAGACGATTGAGACGATCTTATGAGAACGCCGAAAGGAGCTGGATGCAGGTCGCTTCTAACTGGTGTATGTGGAGGTCCTGTGGAGGCCTATGTTCAGCAGTATACGTCTTTTGGCTGAGATGATGATGATTCCTGTCGTAAGCTCATATCATAATGGTTGCGGTTCTGTAGCTGCATAATTATATGTGTAAATGTAGGCGTCATAATGAATTACGCTGGTTTTAAGTAATAGCAGTGTATTGGGAATATACTCGCAACTGTCGATATATAATGAAGTGAAGTATTAGAATTGAAGGTTTCATTAAATCGTTTTAAAATATGCGCAGTAAAGTTATGCAATCTGTCTCAAGAACACATTCTAAAAATAACTATTAGGTCAGTTTTATCTAAATTTAGATACTATTTAGGATGATAATAAATAAACTGAAACTATTTTCTTACCGAAATGGTGTAAAAAAAATTGCGTCGGACCGAAAAACATAATTATTCAACTCCAGTAAACAGACATTTTCTTTTAGACCAATGTTGTGGCCGCGGCATTATAGTTTCGCCATGTCCGTCTCTGAGATCCGAAATCTATGCAAATAAATATTTTCCATTCCATTAAATATCATTGTTTGTGGTAGATCTGCGCTAACAGATAATAGACTGACAGGTGAAGTATTAATGTGACGTGATGTCATCTTCATTGTTAAAAGCTCACTTCCTTATTTAGTGTTATTTATCTTAATAATACTTTATTAATCTATTATCGTGATTTGCGAAAAAACATGTCCTTCATTATTGCACGTAGTCTTTAGGACGATATTAAAACAAATACCCATTTTTTGTTCAGATAATTTGTATATCAAGTTAAAATATTATCGAGGAGGTATCAAGTTAAAATATTATCGGGCAGGGTTACTCACTAAGGACCAAAGGTAGAGTTTTGCCGAAATCTATAGATTTTTACTTATTTTCTATAATTTTTAACATAGTTATTTTTTTTTTCTTAAATTACATACCTACTTAGATTAGCGTTTAGATTTTTTTATAATTTTAATCCTCATATTTAAACAAATGGGAGTATCTTGTAGTGTAGTTTACACTAACGTGGCATAACAAATTAGTGCTACAGTCAACTGATTGGAACCCTATCCCTACCCATTATAGAACCTTG
>JALPQI010017031.1:0-32890 GCA_025490895.1 Thaumatotibia leucotreta
CGTTCCATATCGCGAAACATATTTTTTGCGAACGGCCTTGATTCTTGAATACCCATATCGACTTTACGTATATCTTTGGGGTCGCAAAGTGTATCGTTTACAGTACCAGTGATAAGCTGATTACGCTTGAGCTTGACTACATAGTTTTTAAATGTTTGTTAAAGTTTATTTAGAGTTTCATACAGCTAACATGATAATCGAAACGAAGATATTGAACGGAGATGTTCAAGCGACACTACATCGATTTTACAGTCGACATTTTCATATTACCAGCCAGCTACGATGCCCTTTTCTTGAATTAATTCTATTAGAACATGCATTTTTGGAGATTGTAATGCTAAAAAAATATAATATACATTATATCCCCTGGAAGGAATAGCAAGGGATGTGGTTTCATGTTTTGCGTGATCTATGTATTCACATCACACGCCATCAGCCTTTCTCAGTCCACTGTTGGACGCAGTCCTTTCTTATTAACCATGCGTATAGACGCATTAGGAAGTAAATGCCCATAATTGCCACGCTGATTACTTATGCGAAAGTGACGCGAAACCAAAAATACATGCTATTACAATTAATAATACAGGTAAAGATTCAAGGGAAAACGAGTGCGGTGTGCAAGAATAATATCTTGGCTTAAAAATCTACGCCAATGGTTCCAAAAAAGCACTCGGTCACTTTTTCGTGCTGCTGTGTCGAAGGTTCAAGTTCAAACTGCGATAAGTAGACGGCACTAGAAGAAGAAGAAGGTCACTTATGGGTGCGCTGTCCACTATTGCGTTGCTACCTATCATCAATCGTCTATAAGGGCATATTCAGTGACACGTTACTAGTCACTGCAATTCCTTAGTCGACTCTTACGACATCCAAGGCAAAAGTTGTGGTGGCGACAAATCTATTCTTACTACCGTCACCACGCGGCTCTCTGTGTATGGACGTAGTTCTACAAAAGGAACCAATACACACGAATTTGTCATTCTAATGAACACCTTAAATCAAAACAAACAAGTCAATCTTCAAAATGAAAAATTCGTGTGGGTTGGTGCCTCTTTGCAGAACTACGTCCTATTATAAGCTTTTATGTAACCCTTTCAGCGATAAGTGGCGGCTTATTCAAGAACACCTCAATTTGAAAGTAAAGAATATATTTAAAATAGTCTACTTAATCGAGGCATTAAACGCACGCCACCATAAACCCATTTTCACAAACTGGCTCCCGCTCTCCGAAATCCTTATCTAGCATTAACAAGATAGCAGATCATAAATCCTTTGTAATAAAAGTACTAAATCTGGCTTAAAGGATCCCGTTACACCGTACCGTACAGTACGAGTACGCTACGAGAGCATCGACCGGGAATAGGAGTTTTTGATCAAAATTTTAGTGTTATAGTTCGGGAAATATTATTTGACCGACTGTTATCTTACTTACGGCCTTTTGTTTTGCGTTAACACTTACTAGTCTAGCACTTTTCTATTGTTAATGATGCGAAACAAAAGGTCGTAAGTAAGACAAGAGTCTGTCAAATATTTCCCGAACTATACTCGTATTCTAAATCGAATCATAATATACCAAGAAAAAGACCAAGTTCATCAATGTCCGAGGTAGTGGTCGAAAAAAAAAATTCTCGGGATATGCAATCTCTGTAGGCGTAGTATCGTTTCGATTTTTTCAATTTCGTAGGAAGTACGTTCTCTCTCAACGACCAATAATTTTGTGTAGGAAAGGAGTTTCTGCGAATTTGGGTACTCTTATACCGGAAAATCGTAACTTTCGAGGATCTGTCTCTGTCAAGTAGACATTATGAACAAAGCGTAAATTAATTGACACTTCCAATAAATGTATCGAACATTTATTGGAAGTGTCAATTAATTTCATGTCAGGCCTTCTCAAAGCGACGCGCGACGGTATATAAAGCCTGCCACGAACATGTGTCTGCTCTGTTACTACAACATACACTTTCTTTGACTGAGCTACGATATGTCGAGGGTTGGGTTGTCAAACCTTTTAATTCAATATATTATGTTTTTTCATTGAAATAACAACTTCACGTCAGTGTCATTCATATAGTTCATATTTTAAAAACCGGTTTGCTCCACTTTGCTAATTTCCGAGTTCGCGCTAGACCCATTGGGTCGGCACTCGACACGGTGTTCTAGTCAACCATAATACCTTACTAGGTAATCTGAGAGGTTAATGAAAGTTAAAATTGTGTTTGTGGAGCGTTTGAACGGCCGTGTTTGCTCTGGATCTCAGAATGTTTGCCCTTTATTGTTTGTTGAAGAGATTAGTGTCTACGGTGGTAATAACTCTGTGAAGTAAATTATTCCCTTGTAGTGAAATTGGGTTATGTCGATCAGAAAGATGTAATACTCGTCAAAGACTATGTTTAGTATACAGAAACTACATTTAATGCCGTCATCATCATCATCATCATATCAGCCGAAAGACGTCCACTGCTGAACATAGGCCTCCCCCAAAGATTGCCACACGGCCGTTTAATGCCGTAGTTTTCACTAATTCTAATTTGTTATTAAACGCTATTTATTTTTATTGTCTATTTAATAATGTGGTATGTTTTAAGCGTCGAGGCGACATGAAATACATAAATAATACCTAATTTAACATTAATAATCATCATATTAAAAAAAAGTCGACTACAACCGATTTCTCCAAGATCCCATTGGAGTCCCTTCTTGGTGCCAAAGGGACCATATCGGGGTTATACCCGTTTCACCAAGGTTTAACCCCTTCGCATTCGGCTAATCTGCCCGTGCAATGTAGCCACTTCAGTTTCCTAATCACAGAACTATATACTTGGTAAAACTGTAACTTGATATAGTTCAGTGTTACTAATCCGAAGGGCTACATCTATATCAGTGCGAGCGTGATAGATTGCATTGCGTATCGAGTAAACGTTAACGCAAACTTTGCTTAGTAGCTCATTATTACGGCTTCAGTAATAGGCACTGCCTGGGCGAGTACCGCCGTGTCTCTTTTATTTATTTACACGGGAGTGCGTATCTTTGGTTCGTGTTTATAGCTTAGTAGCTCGCGGTGAGACCAGCTAAGCTAGATACACAGAGAGTTACTTAATTAAAGCGCAAATGGTTTAGGTAAGCCTTATAGCCTTATTAATATTAATTATTAATTGGGCATTTTTGGCAAGGGCAAGGTTGCAAGCGTAACAAGGATATAAGGCTTCAACGTTGAAAATAAAGCCTTTCGATCATTTATGGAAGTAAGCATCACTAATCACTATACGAGTAATTAAGTCAGCCAGTATCGGTAGTCCATAATGATAATGCAATTATTATCACATCGCTTATCGTAATCGGTCGCGAACGACCTGGCTCCACATTATAATATAATTATAATAGTCATTGATTGTTGTTTACGTTCATCACGTTTATGTTGTTATCTTACTGATTTAAATGAATTTCGACCATCGTAAGTTTCGAGCAATTGTCTCTGTCACACTCATGACACATTCGTTGGAGTGGCAGAGACAAATGCTCTCAGTTAACGATGTTGGAAGTTGCGATAGGCGTTTGGAGTGTATAATTTGCCGAAATCTTCAATTGATGAAATGAGGCAATTGCGTGGCAGTATAAATTTTTTATGTTCAGTTGGCCTACCGCGTAGTCCGAAGTACAACTCGGACGGTTCATACACGCTAACGTGCCGTGCCTTATTTTATTCGCGATTGTTGACGAAATGTCGTTAAAATTGTTAGAAAGTGTTATACGGGAGTTGCAAAAGACAGTTGCTACCCTAGTGAATAAAGTCGGTGCATTGGAAGCAAAAATAACAGAGCAAAACCACATTATTCAAGCACAATCTAAGCCTATTATTCTACCAAATTCAGAAGAACCAGCAGAAACCATTTGACATTGATAATTATTGTATTTAAAACGTGACAATGTATGATTAATACGAAAATAAATGAAAATGAAAAATGAAAATGAAGTTCGCGAATTTCGGGGATTTGTCTCTATCACACCAACGAACGCGTCATTAGAGTGACAAAGACATATCCCCGAAATTTGCGAATTTCGGAGTTCGCGGTAGGGCCGCAGGGTTCAGACCTGCTACCGCGAACACCGAAACTCGTTAATTTCGGGGATTTGTCTCTGTCATTCTAATGACGCCTTCGTTGGAGTAACAGAGACAAAGGGTTTAGCAGCCTTACCGAACAAGAGGTGCCTTTCCCCACGGATGAGGTCAATATTTTAGGTGGTGTACTAGCAGGCCCTAAGAATACTCCATGCTTAATATCAGCTCTAGATCTTCTTTTGTTTCAGAGTTATTCAAGATAATGTAAAATATACAGGGTGTCGTTGAAAGTGGCATATTTCGTAAACTGTTCAAGTTAGATCAACCAAATAAAATTGTGTTTGATAACAATAAAATAAACTACAAAATGCATATTTTTAACCTGCATCTTGTCCTTATTTTTCATAATAAAAAAAGGTTTCTTGTTTTTTTTTTCATATTTTTTTTTATTTCACGCGGAGGTACACCTACAAAAAAAATATGCATACATAGCCACTAATGTCCACTGTATACATAAATAAAAATATTTCCGTAAATCATCGTGCGTCATGCCAAAAAAAAAATTTTTTCAGAAGTAGTCGTTACTGGCACACAAATAAAGTACCAGTGCAGTGTGAACATAAGTTAGTGTGTAGGTATACAATCTCTCGACACTTACCGCACAAAATATAATTGACGTAAATTGACTTATTAGTACATTTGCTTTATAAAGAGAGATAAACATTTGACACATAGTATTGTTTTCGACATTTGCTTTGTTGCATTTTCTGTTGAAAAATGGAAAAAATTAAGTGTAAGTCTTGTGAAAAAACGTTAAAAAATATATGTGGAAACAAAAATGCATACAAACTGGACAAGAGGCTGATTTATATAGCAAATGCACTAATAAGGCTCAGGACCGCTTCGGCCTCAGTTTCATTTCGTCATCTCCATAAATCGTCTACAGTGCCATGTCGTCAGCCTACAATTCCTAAATCGTCACCTTCCTAACTTGCCTACTTTCTGATATCGTCAATACCCCATTTTGTCTAAATTCCTATTTTGACCATAGTGCCAACTCGTCCAATATCGTCAATATACCATTTTTGTCTATGTTTCTATTTCGACCAAAGTGCCAACTCGTCCGCGTTCTTTAAGTTAGAAATGTGCACTTCATATCTTCTTAAGTGCTATTTTCCAGCTAGTATGCGGCAGTTACAATTAGTATTTTCTGTTGTCACACTTGTCCTTAACCATAAAGATAACTTTGATGATAATGATGATTGATGATGTACTATTAGGGCTGCTATGTAGTCGACGAGTTGGCACTGTGGTCTAAATAGGAATGTTGACGAGTAAGCACTATGGATGAATTAGGAGTGTTGACGAATCGGCACTGTAGTCTAATTAGGAATATAACCAAGTTACTACAGTGGCCCACGTAAGAAAGCGGGCGAGATAAGAAAGTGACGATATAGGAATGCTGGCGAATCGGAACAGTAGACCAAATGCGAATGAGAACTACTTAAGAAGTAGCCGAAATGAAACTGAGGCCGAAGCGGTCCTGAGCCACTAATAAGTCAATTTACGTCAATGATATTTTGTGCGGTAAGTGTCGAGAGATTGTATACCTACACACTAACTTATGTTCACACTGCACTGGTACTTTATTTGTATGCCAGTAACGAATACTTCTGAAAAAAATTTTTTTTTGGCATGACGCACGATGATTTACGGAAATATTTTTATTTATGTACACAGTGGACATTAGTGGCTATGTATACATATTTTTTTTGTAGGTGTACCTCCGCGTAAAATAAAAAAAAAATGGAAAAAAAAAACAAGAAACCTTTTTTTATTATGAAAAATAAGGACAAGATGCAGGTTAAAAATATGCATTTTGTAGTTTATTTTATTGTTATCAAACACAATTTTTTTTGGTTGATCTAACTTGAACAGTTTACGAAATATGCCACTTTCAACGACACCCTGTATATTTTACATTATCTTGAATAACTCTGAAACAAAAGAAGATCTAGAGCTGATATTAAGCATGGAGTATTCTTAGGTCCTGCTAGTACACCACCTAAAATATTGACCTCATCCGTGGGGAAAGGCACCTCTTGTTCGGTAAGGCTGCTAAACCCTTTATGGATTTCGTAGTTCGCGGTAGGGCCCCGTTTCTATGAGAGGTAGGCCCGGAGCAATGAAGCAATCACCTAAGTTGGTGTTCTAGAAACTCTTTATTTATAGTTGTATTTATTCTAAAAAATCCCTTAATATATACCTACACTACGATCCATTCATCCCGAGTTGTCTTATCTAGTAAACAACTTTTTACCCCAAGAGTACACGTTTTCTGTTGTTAACGGCTGTTTCCATGATTAAAAATTAAGCAATTTACTAATCACTACGGACGGACTGCACAAATATGGACTCACGTATTTTGGTATAGGCAAATATGGCAGTTTACAACAAAAAACGTGTACTTTTAGGTTAGAAAGTTGTTTACTAGCTAAGACAACTAAGGATGAATGGACTTTACACTAAAAATGCCATTATGATTGTAAGCTGATTCAAAAATCAAAGTCGTAATGAAATGGGAATGGTAATCATAATTATTGACTCGTCACAACCGTATCGTAACATCGAAACAAGTTCATCCAACAAACAAGAATAAAATAAAACGTGAACGCTGTTCAGACGCAAACCAGTGACAAAGGACCTCTAATTACTCATCGTAGGTATGAATTTTAGGGTCAAGTTACGGTTTAAGGGAGTTGGAATCTGAACGAATGTTTTGTGGACATGTTGTGATTACAATCGGTTACATAGCACGGGCGAGGGAAAACTGAAAACACCGGACCCCAGGATATAGTGGCCTACTGCGAACTCCGGAGTTCTCCGTCACACCAACGAAGGCGTCATTAGAGTGACAGAGACAAATCCACGAATGCGAACTTCGAAGTTTACGGTAGTGCCATAGATAGATATTGTGGTATAGTCCGTATAGTCGTGATGAGGCTAGCAGCAGTAGTGGTATATAATGCTGAGTAGCGGTATAATTAGACTTTTAAGTTGTTGTCAAACCTATTCATCATCATCATATCAGCCAAAATACGGCCACTGCTGACCATAGGCCTCCCCCAAAGATCATGCGCCACAATGACCGGTCATGTATCCAGCGGACTCCTGCGACCTTCACCAGATCATCAGTCCACTTTGTGGCTCACACGCTGCGCTTTCCGGTACGTGGCCGCCACTCGAGATCCTTTCCGGTCATACCTATTAGACACATAATTGTCAAACAATAATAGCAAAAATTACTGCTAGGAAAACTGCACGATCCTCTCATAAAATCCGGACATAACGTGCTTTTCAACGCCAAAAACTCTCCTAAAGGTGGTTTATGCTTTCACTCACGCTATGCTGTCAAGACGCATTTACATCATCAGCCTATGGTAGTCCACAGCTGGACGTAGGCCTCTCCTATTAACTATGCGTATAAACGCATTAGGAGGTAAATGCCCATAATCGCCACGCTGGGCAAGTGGATTGGCGATCGCAGTAATGTGTCCACTATGATGACGCTGCTGCCCATCATCAATCTTTTATCAAATAATGGTCAGTGACACTTCAATCCCTTAATCGACTCTTACGACACCCGCAGAAGGAGTTGGGGTAGTGACAAATGTATTCTTACTGCCGTTACCACACGGCTGATGTATTCTTACTGCCGTCACCACACGGCTGACGCATTTGTCTACACTAAATTATCAAGCGAATGCTCATTCTATCCCCACTCTACGAAATTCGTTTGTCACACAAAACATAATTCGTCGAAATTCGTTGATTTCCTAGAGTGGGGGTTAGAATGAGCATTCACTCGTTTGCCCTGGCCACGACATTGGTCTAAGGCGACCGCGGCAGCGGCGAGCGGGGCGGCGAAAACGGTCTAAGCGGTGAGCATGCCACGACAACGGTCTAAGCGCCTAAGCGGTGAGCGAATGGGACGTAATCAAAGGACGCAAAATGTCATTATCAAAAGTGACCCTTCAGTGTCTCGAAATTATTATTTATAAATTATTTTGTAAGCGATCCTATTTAATATACAATAATATTAAACTTACCGCTCTGATTCGGAAAATGTTTTTTATTTCTTCCCATAGCCGTTTTATTACATGCCGCAACTTGTGTTGCGAATGCTGTGCCATCCACAAGACAGGCCTATTTAAAATTTTACTTATAAACGCCTCTGTGTCCAACATCGCGGAGCGAATAAAACAAAATATTTTGATCTTTAAAATTCCGCCCGATACGTGCCGCCGCTAAGACCGTTCGCGCCGCTCGAAGTCGTGGCATGGCTCAAACCGCCAGTGCGTTTAATATCGCCGCCCGCCGCGCCGCTGGTCGCCTTAGCCGGTCGCGCAAGTAAATTCGCGCGCGATTTAGCCCACAGCGAATTGTCGTGGCATGCTTCCTTAGCGGTCTTGATTTTGTTTAATTCGCTCGCCGCTGGTCGCCTTAGCCAGTCGCCTTAGACCGATGTCGTGGCCAGGGCAGTTTGGTGTAAATCCACCTTGACTGAGCCTAATGCCCTGGCCACGACATTGGTCTAAGGCGACTGGCTAAGGCGATCAGCGGCGAGCGAATTAAACAAAATCAAGACCGCTAAAGAAGCATGCCACGACAATTCGCTGTGGGCTAAATCGCGCGCGAATTTACTTGCGCGACCGGCTAAGGCGACCAGCGGCGCGGCGGGCGGCGAGATTAAACGCACTGGCGGTTTGAGCCATGCCACGACTTCGAGCGGCGCGAACGGTCTTAGCGGCGGCACGTATCGGGCGGAATTTTAAAGATCAAAATATTTTGTTTTATTCGCTCCGCGATGTTGGACACAGAGGCGTTTATAAGTAAAATTTTAAATAGGCCTGCCTTGTGGATGGCACAGCATTTGCAGCACAAGTTGCGGCATGTAATAAAACGGTTACGGGAAGAAATAAAAGAACATTTTCCGAATCAGAGCGGTAAGTTTAATATTATTGTATATTAAATAGGATCGCTTACAAAATAATTTATAAATAATAATTTCTCGACACTGAAGGGCCACTTTTGATAATGATATTTTGCGTCCTTTGATTACGTCCCATTCGCTCACCGCTTAGGCGCTTAGACCGTTGTCGTGGCATGCTCACCGCTTAGACCGTTTTCGCCGCCCCGCTCGCCGCTACCGCGGTCGCCTTAGACCAATGTCGTGGCCAGGGCATTAAGTTGATTCGCCCAGCCAGACCGGTCTTTTTAAGTCGCGTGACGCTTGCGCTCGCATCGCCATAGGAACCGTCCTCTGCCGGGGTGGGCCGAAAGGGCCAGAGACAAAAACTGGGAACAATGGGTCGGCCTATTTCACACCGGCAGGTAAGTAGCTGTCACAGACATTCTGCGGCGAGAGGCTATCGACATTGAGGAGTGAGGACTAAACGCGGTGATGAGAGGATTTATTTTGAGTAATTGATAAGTCGGTTTGTTTGTGAATGTACGAGTTATTATTTTATTTTGTCAGCCGGGTTATGATAGTGACCTGGCCCCATTTTCACCCCGTTCGCAAGTGCTACAATTGTAAATATACTGTTTCTCCAATCGGTGGCAAACGACACGACAGTAAACGGTAGTCGTAGCCTACGGAGGCCTGTGACTTATAATTATTATAACTGTCGGCATTTATTTTGATAAGCGCATGTTATGGTAGGATTACATGTGACTAAATGTACATCTAACTATATATCCATTAGTCAAGTAATACATCAACCTTTGTACCTGTTTATTTGTGTTCTAATTAACCTATATTTAGACGAATTATGGACTAACTTCGCTGGTGTACTAGTTAAAGCATGCTATCGTATCGCATTTCGGTGATAACCCGGTACTATCAGCTTACTCGGAGTACTAACGATTAATTAATAGCAGCTCCACACTCCAGTATGCTTATAGCATGAGTACAACTCGTGGTAAAACTCGTATCGGCTGCGTAAATTGTTTTTACATCACTCGCACCAATGCGCGTGCATAAGATAGCTGGATGTACAAGTCAATTACGCGTTCAGTACAGTTAAACTCACGGCGCCTGGTCATGGTCAGGTTAGCACAGGATTTAGGTGTGACAAAGTGGTCTCCATTTTAGATTTTGTCGTAATACTTCTAGCAAATCATTAAAGGCGACAAAAGAAGCATTCCACCATAAACTAAAAACGTGGTTTTCCTTTAGGCACAGGGTCCCTGAAAATTAAACATAATATTGTTTATCCTACATGTAAAAATCTATGGAGCCATATTAGAGCAGCAGCGTTAACCTAATTCTGGCACCTATCACTCATGCAGGTAATATCACTGATAGCGAGTTACCTGCTTTCAACAAGTGTAAAAATTCCATATTATTATCATTCCACCAAATTATTAAATAAAAGGTTCAGTCCGAAGAAGAGAAACAAACTAAAAAAACGTAAAATTGGGCCCTTTTTGACCCCTTCATTGTATTATAAGTACCTACCAACTTGATACACTTGTATTTTAAGTCATACCAGAAACTAACCTACGACAATAAAAATAAAAAGGGTTACGGGCAATCGGTCACTGAGGGGCCATTAAAAATAAAATAATCCAGGCCTAGTCATAATATTGAACGCGAAGAAATTAGCCCAGTATTAAAAACACCCCAACGGATAATATGCTAATGATATTCACCGAGAAGTCGGCATAAGCCCACAATAACAGTTTTACCCTTCAATGCTCATTGCTCACCCTTTAATGCCCTTAGAATGCTTCTATAGAAATCAAGAAATAAAAATAAATGCTTAATTTTAGTGCGCGTGCGTTTAACAATAGGCTTATGATGGTAAATTTTTTATTTGTTATGCGGCATTTTACATCATCGTCGATAAAACTGCTGTCAACTAATGAAGTAAATTAGTAAACGCGAAAATAAGACATGTCACCGCAAGATACGGTAAACGATAGCAACTGATAGCAATGAACAAACAGCAGAACATTCTCAAAATTCCGGGGATATACTCGGAAATTTCCGAGAATTTTCATGAGAATTTAAGAGTAAATTCTCATTGAGAATGTTTTCATGACAGCTTTTAAAAAAGTGCAATGAATAATATTGTATTTCACCATTAAGTAAACAAGGCATAAAATATACCTTAAAAGGCATGTATAATATATATTTACAAAGGTTTCGGCATGATTAGATTGCTTGTAAAATTTAAAGTGCTGAGAACATTCTCTATAGAAGTTTTGCCACTTATGAAACTTCTACTTGGTACATTGCTAGCAACTGAACAATTCTAAGTGTAAATAAACTAATAGAAATATCAATTTTACTAACTCCAAAGGGAAGTGTGGACTGTTGAAATGACAGCTGAGACTGTTGAGTGATAGCTTTTCTCGTTTTGTACCTACCTCAAAATCGTTATGAAAAACCCCCTTGGATCCTAAGATACCGATTTTTATTAAGGTCGGATTCAAACTAAATAAATTCAAGGTGCCGACCATTTTGTGCAAATTTGACCTCAAATTCATTACTTGGAACGTTTTGACATTTCAGATATCGATTATTATCAAAATCCGCTATCATCTTTACCATCTGGTAACCGAAAACGGTATGTGAAAAGTCAAGTAGGTCGGTAAAAGGGAAGTTATGGTTCAGTTGCCTCATCCGTTTCATTATTGGAGCATTCATGAAATGATGAAAAAGACATTTTTTTTTAGGATTCGTGATTAGCCCCATAGTAAAAGTAGTTCAGTATAGCCTACTAAATCACCTCGTTCAAGGTTTTCAGTGGATGGTGTAACAACTTGTATAACAATCTGCAATAAGTTTAAATTCGTCGACTGACAACCAAAACTGGCTATAAAAACTGTTACTACTCTGAGCAACCTCTTATGTCAGTATTGAATCAGAACTTAAATACGATCTCTATTTCAAGTAGGTATTTGTTACTTAGTGAGTTTTGGTTGTCAACCGACGACGATATAATCAATAATCATGTTGGCAGTAGCTTACCACATCGGCCCCGGAATGCAGTGCAGCACTCTCTTTTATTTCCATTGACGTTCCGTCTCGGCCTGCGCCGACAAATTTCGTTACTGGCGTTCTTCATTTGTCAAGATAGCCAATCAAAATGGACTAGCGTACCCTTGGTTTATGCTTTATTTATACTGTGAGTGTTGCCATTAGGGTGTTTTTTTATTCACCGCCGGTCAAATTTTAGAGGATTAATTATGAGGTCATATTGATAAACTTTTACTATGGGACCGACATCCGATGCGATAAAAAAAAATGATGTTCCATATACATACTACCTACTAATGTCTCAGGGTTTCTCGAATCGGATGTCGGTCTCATTGTAAAAGTTCATCGATATGAACTCAGAATTAACCCCTACAATTTGACCGGTGAAGAACAAATCAACATAATTAGGTATGCTCTGCACCTCTTTATGCAAAAGCAAATAGATTAACTATTTACGTTTACAAATAAATATACTACTTTTTCGTTAAACACGACACAATTTAGATCAATAGGTAGGAATATTAAGTTATATACCAGGTGTTTCCGTGGTCGTCATCCCAACTGTGAAAAATGCGTTAAGATGGTCTTTCTGAACAATGTTGCCCATGGAACCTATATGAACAAACGTACTTTTATTACGACTAGTAAAGTTCCAGTTCATTAATATGTATACATTTCTCCATACTAATTCTTCCCAATGTGTTTATATAATTATGAAACGAGACTGGAAATTATGAACACTTCCGCATTGGTCGGTATGAAATCAGTTAAATTTTATGCGCGATGTTCATATTTGTTCCATGGGAAACCTTGTTCAGAAAGACCATCTTAACACGTTTTTCATAGTTGGGATGACGACCACGGAAACACCCTGTATAGTAAATGCAAATTACAATCTCAATTTTATCGTAAATTACTTATAATTATAAGTAATTTTAATGCGTTAACATAGTTTAACGTGAATTCAACCGGTTCTAAACATTTTAAGGACACTTGGCTGCAAGTTGCGTGGGCAGGATTTAACTGCTTAGAAACTTCGTAACTCGAGAGTCGCTGTTCTAGATGTGGGAAGTCAAATTTAAGTTACGTGAAAGCATTCGGAAATATCTCATTATGGCTTCCGAATGTTTATTAATGTATGTAAAACACCATAATTACATACACATAGCATATCACACAACATAAGGTTAGTCTAGTTTTCCTTTTCGGTCTTATCAATGTCTATAAAACCAAAAGAGACAAATGATATGTACATGAAATGTATGGAAGCCAGCTTAGGGGGGTTAGATTAGTGTCGAATAATCACGAACGAGTTGTAGATAAAAATGTCTTATTGTCTACTAGCGACCCGCCCCGGCTGCGCACGGGTACTATACCTACATAAAAACCTTCCTCTTGAATTACGCTACCTATTAAAAAAAATGTCATCAAAATCCGTTGCGTAGTTTTAAATATTTAAGCGTACAAAGGGACATAGGGACAGACAAAGTGACTTTATTTTATACTATGTAGTGATATACGTTTTTTATGTATTCAAAATAAACGATTGTAAGTTTTATTAATTAATAACAGGTTACATTTCTTAATTAAAATTGTTATTACCGCAGCATTTCAAGGAATCGCCAACGGCAAACGGCAATCTCGTACAAAAGCGACTTTTCAGAAAAATATTTTGTAATCGTCAGCTCATTTTAATATCATAAAGTCGAAAGCTTCAGAAGGAAAGACTTAAATAAAGGACAACATATCCGGCATGATTTTTTATTCAACGACCAAATTAAAAAAAGTTAATTCTGGTTAATTCGCCCAAAAAAAAACTGATCTTCCCTGATATATTAGACCTCATTATGTTGATTTCATTATAATGACCTGATTAGGCTTGCATGGTACATCAGATTTTTTTTCTCGAACCATATGATCAACCCCCAAAGTTTGGTCAATGAATAAAAAAATATCCTGTAGAACGCTCCCATTTCGTGACATATTATCGACATTTGAATAGAAACCAGCATAAAAGGCTTGTTATGAGGGCTTTAGGTACTTAATAAAAAGTAGACACGTGGCAGTCTCAGCGAAGAGTAATTAGTCATCGACAAACAATACCATTATTAGACCTACCTTTAATTGTACTCTAATGGCAGTTCAGTCTTCACGCACGCTGTTAGGGCTGCCAGTATATAGTAGTAAAATTATATGAAATCTCCTAAAACTAAACAAAAAAATACGGGTGACCATGGACTATGCAATCGACAGGTGTGACAGACACAGTGCCTCGAAATTTAAAATTTTTTGATGATCCATCTCAACTTTTGATCATTTTCCGTTATATATCTGAATAAACAGGGCAGTTTATTATACAAATAGGATACATAATGCACCGGAAGTACAGTCAACCAATTGGAGCCACTCGGAAACTATGTCAAAAGGGGCGCTATAAATCAAATTGTACGAAATCTCTTACTACAAGTCATTATGACAAGATTCTAGAGTGTCCTAGTTAGTTTACCTTAAAAAATAGTATTATACAATCTGGCAGCCCTTGCTTCATACCCCACACTGCGTGGGTACTATGGCACAATTGATATGGGCAATTTCCCGTCTTCTTCCTACGCAAAAGGCACACAGGTGTGAGAGAGATAATGTACCTTAGCGTAACCTTTGATGGATTCGGAAACAGAGTACCTACTCGTATATTACGTGGGAGTAGTGATGTCGTCATCAGATATATCATAGCGTCCGGAACGCTCAAAAATATCTGAACACGCCTAAAAGCCCGGTGACGACCACAGAATGTATAAAGCCATGACATTTGTCCAAAGGCCCGGCCACGACATTGGTCTAAGGCGACCAGTGGCGAGCGAATCCATGAGTTGGAGCGGGGTGCCGATATGGGTGCTCCCTCTCGCACGTATGGTTTTCCGCTAAGCCGGTCGCCTTAGACCAATGTCGTGGCCGCGGCATAAGGCGACCAACGGCGAGCGAATCCATAAGTTGGAACGAGATGCCGATATGGGAACTCGCTCTCGGTATGGTTTTCCGCTAAGCCGGTCGCCTTAGACCAATGTCGTGACCGGGCCTTAAGGTTTCGAGCATATAGATGCTCGAAATTTAGAGCTTTTAGAGTTAGCTCTGTCATATGTTCCAAAACCTAGATATGATACGGATACTTGAAATTTACGCGCCTACCTACAGCGATTGTCTCTGTCACACCAAAGAAGGCTTTATTAGAGTGACAGAGACAAATTAGTCAAATTACCGAAATTTGCGAACTTCGGAGTTCGCGGTAGGCCAACAGTTTTATAACTACCGTCAACATAATTGGTTTTTATATGGATGTAATTCTAATATTACATCATTTTTGTAAATAAACAAACTAGTTAATTAGCATAAGCAGTAGTAAATAAAAGAGTTTTAAATTCAAATCGCCACTGCCCACAGAATTTCTGAACCTTATCATAACTATCGATGTTAATACCATGACACACTTATGGACCTACCGGCCTGACCTGCCTGTAGGCTACCTATAGTTATGTTATGAGTAGATATGTAAGTATTATAGGGATCAAATAAAAGTCAAAATCGTTCACAAATCACTATTAGAAATTCACTCTCATAATCCTACGGAACGAGCCCGTCTCCTGGCTATATCTGAACCCGAGTCGGGACATTGGCTACACGCTTTGCCTTCACAAAACACTGGATGTCTTTTGGATCCGCCTGCTTTGCGTGTGGCTATATGTCTCCGGCTTGGGCTCAAAATTTGTGAACCGCACCCCTGCTGCCGTTGTGGAGGTTCAGTAGACCCCCTCGGTCGACAAGGACTACACTGCCAGTCGAGTGCTGGTCGAGTGTTTAGACACGCTTCACTCAATGACCTCATTCGTAGGGCGCTCGGCTCCGCCTCCATACCAGCGACCTTGGAACCCGTAGGTCTGTCAGCGGCAGACGGCAAACGACCAGACGGCGTATCTCTTGTGCCTTGGTACTTCGGGCGGCCTTTGGCATGGGATGTGACCTGTGTGGATACGCTGGCCCCATCCCATGTCCAGCGCTCTGCAAGGAAGCAGGGGTCTGCCGCCGAAGACGCCCAAACTGTCAAGTGCCGTAAATATGCTTTTTTAAAAAACAATTACATATTTATGGCACTCGCGGTTGAAACCCTCGGGCCCTGGTCATCAGACACAAAGAAACTCGTGAATGAAATTTCAAAAAAACTGATCGGTGTGTCTGGTGACCTACGGGCAGGGTCGTACTTCGCCCAGAGGCTCAGTTTAGCCATACAAAGAGGCAATGCGGCGAGCGTTCTGGGAACTATGCCCCGGGCCACTTTAGGGTTTTTTGATGTGTGACAATGTTTTTTTTATTTTGATACCTTATATGTACAATTGTAATGAAATAAAAATGAGTATTATAGGTAGGTATAGTATTTTCCTATTCAGCGGTATCTAACGAGCTATTTTGTTATTGTAAGTAATAATAACAAATGATGCTTTGTGTGGCATTTTACCTACGATTATTCACAAAACTTACCTACGAGATGCACAATTATTTATTTTTACATTGACTGTGAAGAGACTCAGCTAAAACCCACCTACTTTGAATTTGATCTCATTTTTAACTATCTACAAAATTATATACCTATACAATACGTAGAAATAATAAAATGCACTACCTACACCCTGTCCTCTCCCACACAGTACTAGGTTATATAAGTGCAACAAAAACAGATAGATTAATGTCTTTGTGTTTAAGAAACCACAGACTAGGGTCACGACGCAAAGCTCTTTGCTTACTTTATGGCGTATAAAGATTAGTCTCCGACATAACCGAGCATAGCAATAATTCTCTATTGTTAGAATTATAATCGTTGTTTTAATATTGCAACTTTATTATGTTATGGATTATGGATATTATTGGCAATATACTGAGTTCTGCAGACTGAGAAACTTCTACATAATATAATTGTTTGATGTTTTAATATTCGAACCATGTTTTAGTTAAAAACATTTTCTTCGGTTACCGCGCGGATTGACTATGAAATAAAACTATGAAAACGGATAAACTCAACCTGTAAAGTGTTCGAAACGTCGGAATGAAGTTAAAGTTAGTTAATATACGCGAGGTTATCCGTTTTCATAGTTTTATTTCACATGTTTTAGTTTTTTTTAAAGAAGCGGAATGGTATTGCAGTAAACAGTGCTTTTGGGCTATCTATAAGCAGACAGAAATTGTTAAAAGATAGAAACAGTAGGCGTAGCACATGAATTGGTGTGACAGTATAAGCCCGCGAGTACACGTACCGTCTTTTACTAACTGTATTAGGGTAAGGCCGCGGATTTTGACGAATGTGACACAGACATAACATAAAAAAAATACGTTACGTTACCATAAAACGCAACGAAAGTTACTATAAAGCTCAGCTCATACTGGTATGAACTCTGATTAAATAAAGGTCGTAAAAAAAAAACATATTTTTTATCACTAAATAGTTGTTTTAATCAGATATAATAATCAACCCATATAATGTAATTTCTTATACTTAGTAATTACTTAAATTAACAGTATTTATAAATGTTTTAATGCCATAATCTTTGGAACTAAATAAACTAAATAAATCACCATAAATGCTTAAATGGAAATTGAACTGTTATTAATTAACACTATTAAACGCGTTAATAAATTATACTGTATTTCATTAGCCCTAGGGGGTAAAATTACCCACTGGAAAAAGCTAATTACTTAAAAAAACGCAAATCAAAATACCTAAATAACAACATAATTTGATTTGTTTCGCAAACACTTGTTACAGTATGCTGTCATTCAAAATATATAAATTTCTGTGTGCACTTCCCTTTACCACATATTTTCGTTACGTAACATAAAAAATACGTTACGTTTTGTAAAAATGTAACGTATTCGTAACATAAGTGTAACGTATATTTGAAAAAAGGTTGATTATCTTGGTAAATAATTGCAATCTGAACATAATAATACATGCTACTGACGTTTGAAACTAAACCCTTTCGTATGAAAAACCAGCCGTTTAATAATAATCACTACTTTCCGTAAAAATCACACTACCACTTTAGACGTTTTTTGCTAAAACTTTCGCCGCGTGCACTGTGACAACCATTTGTTAACGAATTAATGGGAGTGAGTGTGCCTATGGGTGTTGCCCTACTAGAATAAGAGTTCCTAGTGTCGATAAACAAATTTCTACCAACATTGGCTTAAATATGACCTTAAAAAAGCGTTACGAAAGTATCGTAACGTAAGTTTGGAATTGGTGACCCAAAAAGTAAAGGGAAAGAAAACAGTAAAATTGTTCACATATCATAAGTCCTTAATGAACGAAGCAATCGTTTATCATTCTAATTTGGTTTAAAATCAAACATTTAATGCTGACAAGTCTAATAATATGAAAAAAAAAGGTTTTAAGTACTCGTAGTCGAAAAAATTACTCGACTTATGTTACGTTTTTGGCAGAAATATTTATTTATTAATTTTAAATAAAGAGGTAAATTAGCTATTTCATTTAATTACATCTAACTGAGCACAGGGGAATATTTTAAAATTGATCGGAGTTCTCTAGATGTTGTCAGTTTTGTTTTATGAGCAAGACAAATTTTAAGCTCCGAATTCGTCAAAATCCGCGGCCTTACCCATTAGTAAATGAGGGACGGATAGTCTATGTCGCAGCGGCATACTCTAGCACCAATTATGTGCTAAGCCGTGTGATCGGATCGAAGAAAGAAACATCAATATCTGTGATTTTTTACCTGCCTGCATACTTTAATCTGGTGTTTCATTCATGGCTCTCGGGTAATTCAATTTAACAAATAATCCTATCATGTCGGGACCGCACTCGATTCATGCCTTAGGTACCGGTCTCACCGCGAGCTACAAAGCTATGAACTGTCGGCTATAAACACGAACAAAAGATACACACTCCCGTTTAAATAAGAGACACGGCGATACTCGCCATAGCTGGATGATTATCGTCGTGTCTCTTTTATTCGCGGTGAGACCAGTGCCTTAAATAGGTACCTGTCACTTTTTTTTCAGTAGTCTTATGTTTCAAATAATATCATCCACGATTCATGTTTCAAAACTTCTTGTAGGAAAATTCTCAATGAACATTTCCTGTTAAATTATCATGAATTTTCTCGCGGTTCTATAGGGGAGCCCGGGGCAATACGGGCCCCTTAAGAATTATCTCGTTTGTGCTGCTTAAAAATATTCCACGTACAACATGGCGGACATTTTTGTCAAGAAGCGGTCCACTGGGTCATTAAAATAAAACAACTTGCTACAAAAAGCAAGAACTGTACAGAAATTGACCTGCGCTGATCTCCCTAATACGCCGCCATAATCACGCCCGCCAAAATAGAACATTTTTTTGTTTGAAAAATAATAACTTCTCAGAAACACTACAATTGGAGCATCGCATATTGCATTTGGTACACAATACACAAATAGTTACGCAGTACCGTTCAGCTGACAGGTTTTATTTATTTATTAGGGTTTTGCTGTTGTTTAATTTGAAATCGATGCCTTTTTTCTCAACAACTTCAACTAATTTCTAGAAAAATATGCGAGTAAACTCCAAAACCTACCAAACTGGAAACTGTCTAGATTTTCCCAAAGGACTATTGCATGGAGTCCTTCAAAAAGGAGTGTATTCGGTTCCTAAATGGTCGGCATGGCGCAGCAACCCTGAGGGTGGGGGTTGCAAGTATCCAAAGGCTACGGTAGATGCTTACCATGAGGTGGGCCATGTTTGTTAGCCAACTATAAAAAAATCTTCATGAATTCGCATGCTTCAATTGATTCGAAATCCTTGATAGACAATTCGTGGAATACTCCAATTATTTACACAATTTTAGCCCCGATTACCTCCAGGGAGGTAACTCCGAAAACGTGAATAGATATTAATTTCATCTCAGGTTATAAATAGGTTACGTTATTGAGCTCCTTTGTACGCTTATCAAGGGTCCAAAAGGTCCGGCGGACAAACATATTATTATCGGACACAATGGCAATTCTCGTGCCACTCGGTGTCGGCGAGGTCTTAGTTTAGGCTTAGGTTACACTGTAGTCTATGATACCTAGGGTTGCTAACTTGCAATATGCTAAGCGTCTGATTTTCATGCCTATAGCCTTTAAGAACAATGTGAAATTACTATGATATAAATACCCATGTTCCTACCTCATGTAGTTGTGTGACGTGTAAATTTGTATTGACATTTACCAATAAAATATTTGAATCTGAGTGTGAAAATGATGTCCATTTTGAAGTACCTACGTAACCAATAACCAAACATGGGTTCTCATCAATGGTCGAAATTCTGGTGGCATTTTTGAGTTGTCATCATTATATCGATAAATACTAATATAATATGTCAATATATGTCAAATATGATTACCAGTAGAAGTAAACAACATGCAGTTCTGTCATGATTGAGTTTTAGGAAATTATAAATAGAAGTTAAAATAATATTTTATTGTTTCTTTTATATAATTTGTGGCTTTTAAGCATTTAGAATTGCTATTAATATCGGTAATTATGAAAATCGGTAGTCGATAAATGAGAAGGCCCTATGACAGCTCAAAAATGCCACCAGAATTCCGACTATGGTTCTCATAGCGTAGTAGCGTGGGTAAGTAATCGGACTAAAGCGTGTATGGAGATGGAATGGAGTACATGTTACCATAAAATGTTCAATCATGAGAATGAGTATTATTTTATGTTAGCATCCATTCTATACATTGCTTTAACCTGGTCGTCGTGTTATGAAAACTCCAATACAAGATACTTCAAATCGTTAGTAATATAAAATATTAGCTAGGTTCGTTGTTTTTTTAGATTGTCCCAGTTAATCCGAGGCCCATGGTTTGTAATACGAAGACTAAGAAACTATCTATCCACTACTGTGGTTTTAGAAAACCTCTCGAACCATTTTGGAGTTCATAAATAATTAAATGTTATAGATTGTTGCGTGGTGAAGAATTTTATGTAAATGTTGATTAGTAATGAACTGTAATTGAAATATAGTAAATATGTTAATATCAAACTATTCCGTTCACGTAGAAAACAATCAGTCACGCTACTCTGCGCATTATGAAACTTTGATTTTACGTCAGATTAGATAGATTTTGTTCTTCATTAGAGATGTGTTGATGTTAATTATATTAAGATTTCACAAAAACGGGCATCTTTCCTGTGGACATTGCAAAAATTAACGGTTCTTGGACAGTATAGAAATTAGATTTCGACCACATGATTCTAAAGAACCAGAAAATTAGGGTTCTAGAGCCCTTGACTTTCATATGACCACAGGAAAGATTTGTAACCTAACTCATTCAAAAAATATGTATGACCCATATGACATCTTAATTTAGACTGGGTAGGATTTTTAAGAATTATACTCAATTACACACATTCAGAAATGTAGGAAAATTACAAACATGTATGTTCATATTAATAAGTTTTATAACCATTGTTTAAAATGTAGATTAGGTAGGTACAAATGATTAACTCACAATAATTTATCCCTTAACACAAACCGCAGCATTTATTCCAATACTAAATACCAACGACGGTAAAATATATGCGCTTCGTAAACTCGGTTGTGCCTAAGCCCTAAATACCTTCGACATTTTATTTGTTTAGAAAGGCGGCAGCGTGTTTGTGACTAAATTACGCAGCCAGTACCTACGCACGATAGGTTAGTTATAACTTATAATCTAAGTTACTAGTCGCAATCTACGAACAAATAAAACATGGAAGCCGCACGCCATACTAAATTGCCTTTCAAAAACGGGCCTGAATTTTAGTTGACAACTGTCACCCCTCTTCAATACATCACGGTAATGCATTTCAATATCAACCTATAAAAACTTAAACCGCCATTTAAAAATAGTTGTGATTGGTCTGTCAAAGTTTTGATTGGCTATATTCTATAAACATTTGTCAAAGATGTTGCGCTGAAATATGCGCGGTGCGGTGTCACGTACGAAAAGCACTATGGCCTGCCCATCTTGGCACAATTGAACAATTGGTTTTGGGGGCATTTTTGAGCTGGCGTTAGACGTCCATTTTATATATGGTCGCAGGTCGCAATACATTCTGACAAGTGAAGGTTTTATTAGGTATTTTTAAGCTACCTACCTATGGCCGATCAACATAATCCTTCAACTAATATTGGTAACAATTTAACCCCTCATATGTCTAAGCACTAATCAGTAACGAGGAAACCATTAGAAAAAAAAATTGCGACACACGAGGGGTTAAGGCAACAAGGAGGCTTGATGCAACCCACCCTATTTAGCACCAGGTACAAGTGAAAGAAATAGCAGTATGCCCTCTGTCGTTAGATCATCATAATTGGCCTTGAAATTCTATTATATTTAGATCATACAAGCAGTGTCAGGTTCTTCAGTGTCTTCAGAGACAGCGTTCTCGAGAGAGTTCTGGCAAATAAAGAAACTTAGGTATAGGAAAATACATCGTAGGCAACAAGCAGGCGGATTCATTTCATCGCGGATGAACTTAGCATGTACTCATATTGCCTGGTGGTCTATTTGGTAAAATCATAGTTGGGCGTGGAAACTAAGTCATTTATGTATTCACCCCAGCATCGGCATCTATTCGACCCTGATACATGTATTATAACGTGTTGAGATTTGTAACTATTTAACAGCAGCAGCTGCCGCAAAAATTGAAATACAATAAAACACAACTCAAACTCATTTAAACTTTGGACATCTCTCTTTGCCAAAATGGGTCTTTCTGACAACACTGATTATAGAAGGCTTGTGGCGAGGAAGGAGACAATGAAACACTTGATGTGCGAATGTCATGCCCTCGCCAAACTATGGATGAACGACTTCGGTGCCGGCTATCTGGAACCAAAGGAGTTCAAAACTCTGCCGCCTGGGGTCTATTCTAAAACATGGAAGAATCCATGGGATACCTGCAACAGAGGGTCATTACATAAAACAAACCAATGGGTGGAAGTGTGCCCGTAAGGGTCTTGCCAATAAGATAAAAGAAGCACTTAACTATGTACCGGCGGTTAATAGGTTAAAAGACTGCAATCAATTCGGATAAAATCGTGTGCAAGTTTTTTCATTTTTGCTATCACATGTAATCAACCAGACCGACTAGTGTCACATTAACAAGTATCGTATCACCGTTTAGTTCGCAATTTCAAACGCGGTTTGGTGGGTTTACGAATTATTAGAACGGCTTGTAATTAGCCGCGTATAATCGGTTTTTCCGCCACGATCGTGAATCTGCAAATTACGTTGCGTGAACTATGGTTTCATAACGTACCATCCATTCAACTTCGCTCCATTCGGAGGGCAATTTCCACTTAGATTGGTGCTAAGTTGCTAACTTTAAGCGGCGTGGTTAATGAATGTAACTTTCCACGAGTAATGAACTAATTTACTTAGAGAAATGCGCTTAAACGGTTTGATTGCTCTTTCAAAAATAAGGATTCTTGAATTGTACAATCCTCCGCAAAAACATCAATTGAATCCCTTCTCAAAATTCGGGATTTGTAGCTATCCAACTGCCATACTAAGGATGCGGATGAAAATACCTTATACGATTAAGACCCATGGCTCAAAATCAGCTCTTTATTTAATGCCTTCAACTAGATACATGAATATAAATTCACATAGGTACTAGAGCAAGTGATGATATTGAATTATTTACCTAGACGTTAGATTACGTATCGTTCGTGTCGTTTTGGCAGATCGCCAAGCCAAAACCAGGTTCCATAGCCAGCCGGTATTAAACCCCAGAATGTCAATTACTTGCCGGTGTTACCTTCTGTTGAAGGTTAGAGCAGGGAAGATCTTTAAGTGTTCTATTCTATCGCTTGTACAATGGCTTTACTTTGGAGGACTTTTTGAAATGATACCTTTCTATGGTAGAAGCATAACATAGCAAAAAGATCATACCTATGAAAGTTAAAGCGGGTAAGAATCTCATATGTTCTATCGCTTGTATAGTTAATAGGTTCCGCTCTGAAGAAGTACCGATTTGAAATGAAACACCTTTCTCCCTTGACATCGCTCGCCATTGGCAGGCCATTCATCCTCACACCCTGAAGGCTACAGGGTCATACCTATGAAGGTTAAAGCGGGTAAGATCCCCACGTGTTCTATGGCTTGTTTAATGGGTTCCACTCTGGAGACCTTGAAATTATACACCGCTCGCCATTGGCAGGGCATTCATCCTCACATCCTGAAGGCTACAGGATCATACCTACGATGACTAAAGCTGGTAAGATCCTTATGTGTTCTATCGCTTGTATAATGGGTTCCACTCTGAAGAACTTTATGAAATTGTGCACCGTTCGCCATTGGCACTGTGTTGTTCAAAAAGGATTTCTTTCCGCGAACAATTCGGCTGGAGAATAATCTCTCAACTCCTTATGGTAACTGCTTAACATCAGACTGGCTGTCTACTTGATTATCATCATAGTAAACAAAATCAATATGCACGCCCTCGCCCATATATCTTAAGTGCCTCCATTTTCTAAACAAAATCTTTGTAGAAAGCCAGTCTGTTATTTTTGTACTTATCATTGACTCTTAGTACAAAAAAGAGTTACACGATGAGAAAAACATGTAGACTGACACACAATAGATGGTCCGAAATTGACGACTTGACATTGACCTTATTTCAAAACTTCAAATCCAGTTTTTAACTGAATAGACAACCCTACGTTTAAAATATCATAAAAATCAGATTACAAGCCTCAACTTACCTATTCAGGTTCATATTCTTTGTTGTAAGGTGTAATTCGACCCTCGTATTGTCGGAAATGGATGGGTAGAAATATTAGTAGCCATAAATAAATGCAAACAAAAGATCTGGACTTCTGTGTAAAGGGCCTGCGTTATATTGGCAAATATTTTAATCTTTTTATTAGGGGTACTTTTCTGGAAGCTACTCGGAAATGTCGTGGATTTCTTAGAGTCCAATTCTGAAACTGAGGGTAAATGAAAACACGGATTGTAGTGGGTATGTTTATTTAATTGTTGTTTTACCTACAGGTTTTTCTTTACGTCTGCTATTCAAATAGTGCGCAAGTGTAAGTAACTCATGGCTTGAATGATGCGGTAAAGGTTTGGGTATTTATTGTATATTAACCCCCTTATTCATAAACGTCTGATAACTTAGCAAGCCGCTTAGTAGTGTTAGTCCCTTTCGTTCTTATCAACATGTCCGCAAGAGTGAAAGGGGTAAACTATATTTAGCGGCTTGTTAAGTTAAGAGGCGGTTTTGAATAAGGCTTAATCTTAGACAACTCATGGTTAGAACATTGGGCTGTGAAAAATTCATGGGATGATGGTGTCCCTTTTAGCATCATGCTGCTCACCAAAGACCTACCAAATCCTAAATCAAAAAATTCAATCAACCATCGCTGTCGCTCTTATTTTATTACGCTTTAGAGTGATAGAGAGAGGTGTTTCAAAATGTGATGATAAGTTGTTCCAATGCGGAATTGTGTGCATGACATGGTCTGTTAGGCTATCGAATAACAAAAGTAACCGATTATTTATGTATGGCCTGCAGACTGATTTATTGCTGATTAGGAAATTAGGAATATGTAGGTGTGCAGGAAGACATTCTGTACATACAACATTGTTGCGGTCTTGTAAAGAAACCATGTTCCATACTTGTGTCTACATTGTATAAAGTATCGACGATAACAGTTATTGGAGTTATTGAGCATGAACCGTGAGGAACAATTCGAAAGTCCTTATTTTTAAATGCCAGTTTCTAAGTAACTTCAAAGGTATCTGGGAGTTTTTGACACTTGTGGTGACCTGGGGAATAATAGAATACTCGTAAGTGCGTTTTCAAGGCGGGCAGTTCAGATTTATTAGTTTCCTGCTAGTACGGTGGTACATCTCAGGTAGGTGTAGGTAGATAGCATAATCTGTCAACAATGTGAGCGTCCGATAAGATAGGCTGTCCAAACCACGTGTGGGCCTTGTTTTGGTAGACGAAACTGACTACAGCGAGTTCAAGGCGATTGGGCGCAACGCCGGCCGCTCAGCTTTCTCTCGTGGGCGACCCTTCGATTAAGTGTTTACATTGCCCGCCATCGTACAACCGATACCGACGGGAACTATGCACAACGATTAGTTTTGTTTACACAGATTATGCCAGTCCAAGGTTCGTGCAGCCAATAATATATGCCGTTTATAATGCATGTTACGAGTGCGCTCGCAAGTTTCGCGACACATCGGCTACTAACCGTCCACGTTGTTGACATTGAAAGTTACGCAAGCATCATGTGCACGAAAGACGCCTGCACCAATTCAACACCGGTCCCGTCTGCGAACAAAAAGCCGGCCCAATGCCGCATTTAAGACGTTCCCCCTTACCTCTGTCGCTCGAACGTATCCTGCTAGGGCTACACAAGACAGCCATAGGTATATCCTCAAATGCATCACAACTAATGTGACCCGGGGAGGTCGCACGGCAGTATCAGAACACCACACAACAATCACACGACACTGAACAATTAGCTGTTATGTTAATACACCAGCACCATACACTCGGGCACTAAGAGACACGGAGCGACGTGCGTTCGCCGTCGGCGCTTATAGTAAACTGAGTGGCGCTTGGAGCTGGCTTCACGTCGGTTGATGCGTGCGCGGCCATTTTGCTCGCGGCTATGTTCACGCGGAGGGGTCGCGGTCGTCGCCCGATGGTCGATGGAGTTCTATTTCGCGTCACGCACTCGGATTTATTACGTTCTCCCCGTCCTCAAGAACAACCGAACCCTAATTGTAGTTTCGGGTCATAGCTGCCCACTAAACTGCAAGTTCTCTGAGAAATTCTCGCCACAGCTATGACGCCGGAAGCATAAATCTGCCTTTAATAATGCCCCAGACACCGGTGGAAACTTAAACAGCTGACTGTCTCGTGAAAGTGAATGCACGCCCTTTGACGCGATTGCACAAAGGCAGCTTTGATATTCTTCAGTTACTGCTCCCACTTCTGATCTAATTTGATGCAAATTTCAAAAACGTCTCGCAATTTTCCACGCTTGTTCTTTATGTTTTATAAAAAGTTCAACTCGGGTAGCTTGGCTTGCTATATCAAAAGAGCCGTCTTCTATAATTGTTTGCATAGGAATCGCCTATTCAAGAAAACAAAAGCTTGAGCTTAATAGAACTAGTTAGTCTATTTTATAGTACCACCTCGTTTGTTCAAAACAAGCCAAATTCCAATTATAAAATTTGCGCTAGCGAAATCAAGCACATATCATATCAAATTTGGAATGTTAAATTGAGCTCCGTTATGACTATTTTTTTCGTATCGAATTAGCTTAATTCTATGTCTGCACTTCATATCTATTAAGAGTAATTAGAGGTCAAAGTTACTATAGAAAGCTAGTTACTGTTCACTGCTCAGTGACTTTTCTAATTCAAGAACACAACAATAACAATCGCCTTCAACCTTTGAACCCTGACAGACTTGTAACAAACGATTTAGATTCATGAGGCTTCTTCGCTTGGTCTTCAATTATACGGACAGACGTCACAAAACTTGATAAGACAATAAGACACATCAGTAAATAGGTTTACTTGTTTCTTGAAGATGGAACGTGACGTCAGGGCCGGATTTAGGGGGGGCAACTGGGGCTACAGCCCCGAGGCCTCCACGAAAGAGGGGCCCCCAGAACAGAGATTTCGAAAAAAACGATTTTCAATTTCCAACTAGTAAACACTAGTAATTTTTTTTTGAGTATTGAAAGTGATCTACTCCGGGAACTGGATTTCAGCGAAATCATTAACGATTTTCGGCGAAAAATGCTCGGAAGATTCCGTACGTTAACGCTAAATTTTAATTACAGATAGGTAATTCCCGTTTTTCAATTATATTCATATGTTTATTAAATGAGCAATTCTTTTTATTTTTGCCACTAAAATGAAATATGAAATTTTAAGTAAATTTTATACTATTTCTACTCAGAATCACAAGCCGATTCCATTTCCGTCGAAAAAAAAAGTGTCCCATGATTTTTTTTCCTATTGTGTCCAAGAGGATATTCGAAATATGTATGAAATTTTTGGGACAGTTTTTTTTTCGCCGGAAATGGAATCAGCTCGTGATTCTGAGCAGAAATAGTATAAAATTTACCCAAATTTTCATATTTCATTTTAGTGGCAAAAATAAAAAGAGTTGCTCAAATAACAAAATAATCTATACTTGATTCCACAAAAAAATATTTATTGAAAAACTTGACAGAAAATAAATTGTCTACCTACTTTATTTGGAAAATAATTGGGGGCCAGGGGGCCTCCACTCCTTTGTTGCCCCGAAGCCTCTCAACCTCTAAATCCGGCCCTGATCGCCTAAAATGTTGATTAGATCGGATCTTTCCAAACTGTCCACTATGTTATTTCTGAAATACAGCACTGTTGAATTTTACTCTACACCAAAAACATTTAGTACGTAATATTTTCTTCAGTTACGAATAATACTGAATTCAGTTTTTTGTAAAATCAATCAATTTAAGGAAACACGACTTTATTGAGTTCATGAAAGGTTTAAATTTCGTTGAAGTGGAGTGTACACTGTACAGTTGTACATTGTAATGTACATTGAGCCTTATGAGGATAGGAGTGTTTGAGATCTGTATTTTATACATATAGTCACTTCGATTTTTCAAAGAGCGAATTGTGATAATTATGTACCCACTTGTCCATAAAAGTCCAACATTTTCCATTTTAATTAAAACAGTGTTTCGTCCCTTTCTAACAGAATCAGTTTACAAGCAAAATTCACTAAGTAACAAATACCTACTTGAAATAAAGCTCTTATCTCAGTTCTGATTTAATACTGACATAAGAGGTTGCTAAGAGTAGTGACAGTTTTTATAGTGTGTTTTGCTTGTCAGCCGACGAGATATCACCCGGTCAAAGTGTCAGATAAGGATGAACAAAGCATTTTAACTAAATACGTACGATGAAGATGTTGGTTTATGAATTATGAAAGGGGGTTGTAGGTAATGTGTAATTGTGTACGTACATCCATCAAAGGTAAGATAACACGTACATTATCCATCTGTCGAGACAGACCACACAGAAACAGTTTCCTTTTAACTCGTCTAAATAAACAAAGCTAACAATAGGGATTAAACTCAAGTAAAATAATAGGCGTTTTATCGTATTATCCACGTCTCGCTGGCATTTAGTATTCAAGACTTCATACTTCATTAATTTCGTAATAACTTAAAGCCTATAGAGCCTATTGAGCAAGAAGCTATTACGGCCAAATAAATTAAGTTAGGGCTAGCGTAGAACGTTTATGAAAATCTATTTACAGACGCCATCAAATATATTGTATCGTCCGGACGGAGTGCTCAAAACTATCTAAACACGCCTGTACCGTTAGGACAATAAAGGCGTGTTCAGATATTTTTGAACACTCCCGAGGACGCCACGATATTTTTGATGGCGACTGTATACCGTGCGCCGATTTACTTTCAATTGCCTTTCGACATATTAATCGTGAAACACGTTCGTATCAATTATATTTACATGAATAATAATAAATATCAATAATTTTAACTAAAAATATATGTGAATTCAAGGTTTAATGTTTTATGAAAGTGCATGATTATGAAGTAGGTAATGCAAGTTTTTGAGTTTGTTTACGTTTCGGTTTCTAATACTATCGCACGAACTATAGACATGGCACTCAAGAAACCAGGTATTATTATTAAGACAATTTAAAACATCAAATCAGTAACCAAGTCAGGTGGCTTATGTTACGATGGTCCCGTTTTATCTATTTATCGTGCTACGCATCACTTTCGCACTTACGTACTTGTTAGAACCGGCAACAACGACAAACGATTAAACACGGTACCATCATAAGCCTACAGCATATAATTACTGTAAATTCAGCAAGAGTTTATGTACCCTCTCTGCGGCCCTACCGCGAACTCCGAAATCCGCAAATTTCAGGAAGGATTTGCGGAGGATTTTTCTCTTTTACTCTAAATGATACCTTCGTTGGAGCGAATGAGACAAATCCTCAAAATTTGCGGATTTCGGAGTTCGGGTGTAGGCCTGCTAATGCATTAGCCCGTCAAAGCTACGTCAATGTCATTATGATACGAGCCTGACGTTGCAAATCTTAACGGCGGCGGCGGCGTGTTTATTGATACTTTTTTTTTAATTTGGTACTTCATTTGCTTTTTCCATAAAGCCCTAAAAATCACCCTAAAGCCTAAACTTGTTAATGAAACTGGTTACCGAACTGCGCGTGAAAATTTGGCCTGTGCTGGATGCAAGGTTGTAACTTACAACAAAAGCAATGTCGTTTCCACTCTTTTGGAATTGGAAGGGACATAAACTTCCTTCGTCTGCTTTTTGTTCATTAATTAGTGTTGAAGATAGGAAGCTCAAAGTTTTTCAATATCGCTATAAATATCTAAGTAAGTAATACTTACAACTAGTGCTAAGTATACTACATACTTGAATTATACAGGACGCAAATTCTTTTTGGGTCAGTGAGGGCAAATCGAAAGTAGCAACGCAAAAATAGTCATAAAAGACTTCTCAATTTTAAATTAATGAAGATTGCAGATTTTGGAAAAAACATAGGTACAAAGTGCGAGAAAATGGTCATTTTTGACAAACTTTTTTTTTATGCTAGTCGTTCCTATTTCTGATCAGGATCAAAAGCTTATACAAGACCAAAAAAAATTTTCGCCTAGAAAAGCCGCAAACGAGAATTAAAATTCCCATACAAAATGTATGAAAATTAAAATTATTATTTTCCACGTTTCATTTTATTATGTCAATCGATTCCATCCCTATCCGAGAAAACTTATTCCATACATTTACTATGGGAAAAAAGTGAGACTTTAATTACATTATCTGCTAATTAGTAATTAGTCTTCCTACGCTAAATGACAATGAACACTGTATGAAAACATTAGCAACATTCATTTAGGTTTGGTAGTTCCATACCTAAGTGTTTTTTGATCCACCTTATTATACAAACCCGAAACGCACCAAGGCTATGCATTCACGCATATATATAAATATTATAAATATAAGTAGTCACTACCTTTTTTCTCTCGGTCCTCAGTGCATCATAGCCATACAGCGGTGAATTCAATATCCAGGTATTTATGATAAAACTAGCGACCCGCCCCGGCTGCGCACGGGTATACCTACATAAAAACCTTCCTCTTGAATTACACGACCTATTAAAAAAATCTCATCAAAATCCGTTGCGTGGTTTTAAAGATTTAAGCGTACAAAGGGACAGAAAAAATGACTTTATTTTATACTATGTAGTGATAAGCAATCTAAGGTTTTACGAATTATCACCCATTGCACGTCTTGCTTTGGCCAAAAAGTGACATTTTCTCCCCGCGAAGAGAACAGTAAATCCCACTTACAGCCAAGGGTGATGTAAAATATACATATTACGCACCTACCACTTTTTTTCATAGCGGTGACGAGAGACATCTTCAAAAAAGGAACACATAAATCTAAGGACATCTTCATTTGTCAAGTGTCCTGCCCTCACCCATCTCCTTCACACTGCACTAAATGGACAAAGATAGGCAATATTTATCCCGTGACGAGGGTCCTCGCTAGTTGAAAGATAGGATGATATCTTGATCAATCTTAAACTTTGTTCAAAGTGATTAACATCTAATGGTCGGCTATTAGATTTTTTACATTTTAAATATGAAAGAAACAAATAAAATAAAACTATGAAAACGGATAAACTCGCGTATATTAACTTCATTCCGACGTTCCGCAGACTACGAACCCTGTAAAGTGTTCGAAACGTCGAAACGAAGTTAAAATTAGTTAATATACGCGAGTTTATCAGTTTTCATAGTTTTATTTCATGTGTAATCCTCACGATAACCGAAGAAAATATTAGATACAAATAACTTATTCTTCCTAAATAATTGCTAATTTTCCTCTAGATCACCCTAAAACCAGTGAACGAAGCTCCTTAATTCTAGATCGATAATTTATTTACCGGTTTTGCCCAAGCCTTAACTTATCTTTAGGTAGGTACCTATACTTAACGATTTTAGACAAACAACTTCAACTAAAAATTGTCCTTACTACAGACTTTTGAGTATTTATATCAATGTAAGCAATTTGTAAATGTTCACGTGATTGCTGCATTTATTGGTTAACCAACCAAATACCGTTATTGGCCAACTTGACTTTGACCTGCTTGCCTTACTTAATCGTGTCATATTTTGATCTACCCTCAACTGGCTTAAGGAGCCATCTCGGAGGGTAGATTCTGTTTACATTTATTTAAATACCTAAACACACTATAATAGATGTTGCTCACCTAAATGGTTAAATGAAGGATCCACGGAAAGAACATGTCTAGTCAATTCAAATTACAGAAGGAAAAACCACCCTACTTTTAACAGAATAAGGTGTGAATTTGCCATGATTTTTTTAAGCATTGGCCATGTTTTTTCCGTGGACCCTTCAAATGCTTTTTTTAAACTATTCAAGTCTTCCATAGCTATGATATTCTCAATCTGAAATTACTTAATTGTATGTTTTTATTATGGAACAGTGTGCTTACAATGAGCTGCCACCGCGTTATTAACACAGGCTTACTTTCTATCCATCCCGCTCAAACTCGCGTATTAGAGCGACATGTGCTCATGCTCACGGTATAGTCCATTTCAAATACGAAGGCCCGATGCCACTCGAAATTTTTGTCATTTAATTGGTCC
>JALPQI010017032.1:0-24963 GCA_025490895.1 Thaumatotibia leucotreta
ATTCCAAGAGATCTGTCGAATTATGGGATTGCATAAGACAAGAACTACGTCATATCATCCTCAGTCCGATGGAATGGTTGAGAGATTCAATCAGACCCTGGAGAGACATCTTGCCAAGGTAGTCGAAAGTCACCAAAAAGATTGGGACCGGCATATCCTTCTCTTTTTGATGTCATACAGGTCCGCCACCCATGAAAGCACTGCAGTTACTCCCGCATATGCCAATTTCGGAAGAGAACTTAGTTTACCTGCTGACCTCTTAACAGGACGACCACCAGATGCTCCGAGGTCTATAACAGAGTATGTGTGCGATCTAAGAGACCGGATGGATGACGTTTATAGTCTAGTTCGCGAGCACGGGCTTCAAGCTAGCACGAGGAATTTACGAAGCCCATGCAAGATTGTTCACGTTGACCGGCTCGCCAAATACCACGGAAATAATGATGCTCGGGACGAGCATGTCTTAGGAGGGGGTAGTGTTACGCCGGTAGCATGATAAAAATTACAAATGTGATTTTAGACACGTTAGAAGCATTTTCAGCAGGCTGAAATGCGTTTTCAGGCCGTTTCAGAAGGTCCTCTTTCACATACTACAAAATCAAATATTCACCCCAGATACCGTCGTTTTCAGGCGCCTGAAACATGTTTTCAGGCCGTTTCAGGATACCCTCTATCGGATGGCGCAATAACCTGAAAACCCGTTTTCAGGCGTTTTCAGGACCCCTTTTGGGCCTCTCAAGTACAAATCGGTATATAGCTAAATTTCCCATAGGAGTGAAAGAGACAGCACTATTAGATAGAGACAGCACGAAAGAATGTTCTGGAAAGATGTGAACGAGACAGCTATAGAGAGAACGTGGTGTAATAGTCGCCAACTCTCCATTAATCCGGCGAAAACTGTGGTAATACCCTTTACCAGGAAAAAGACCCTCGCTAACATGAAGCAACTAAAGCTCTATGGCAGGGTACTAGATATGTCCAGCGAAGTGAAATACTTAGGTATGACACTTGATAGAGAACTGAACTGGAAAAAGCACGTAGACCTCCTCATAACCAAAGCACTGAGAGTGTTTGGTATGTGTAGGTCGGCATATGGCAAAACATGGGGCTTAAACCCTAAAGTACTGAGGTGGATCTACACTATGATGGTGAGACCTATCATTCTGTACGGTAGTCTGGCATGGTGGCCAAGAACTGCAAAGGGTACATGCAAGGATGCTCTGAATAAATTACAAAGAGTAGCGTGCATGGCAATCACAGGCGCGTTTAGAACGACGCCAACGGCGGCGTTAGAGGTAGTTTTGGACCTACCGCCGCTACACCTGGTTATACAGTCGGAGGCACGCAAGTCCCTGCAAAGACTCAAGATCCTGGGTCTATGGAGTGATAGCATGCCAAAGACCAAACATACAAGCATGGAACTAGACAGTTACATGGATAAGTTAACAAGTATGGGTAGTGATAAAATGCTGCCCAAATTTGTTTTCCAAAAGAATTTTAAAACTAAAATTCATAATAGAGCCGAATGGGCGGGGGGTCTACAGCCACCAATTTCTGATGGGAACGACCTTATCTGGTACACTGACGGATCCAAGACTGGATCCGGTACGGGCGCAGGCATTTATGCAAACGACTACCGTGGTAGTGTAAGTATGGGCAACTATGCGACTGTATTCCAAGCGGAAACCTATGCGATTATTGCCTGTGCACAGGAGATTATAGATAGACAGACCCAAGGTATGAATATCTATATATTAAGCGACAGTCAAGCAGCACTGAAGGCCCTTACGGCGCCTAAAGTAGACTCTAGACTAGTATTCAACGGCATCCAAGCTCTGAATAAACTTGAAAGGCGAAACAAAGTGCAACTGGTATGGATCCCAGGGCACGAGGGCTTCCTTGGCAATGAAAATGCAGATGAGCTTGCAAGAGGGGGTTCTACAAACAACTTTGTAGGACCAGAACCATTTGTAGGACTCTCACAAGGAACTATTAAAACAGCCATGAAAGAGCGAGTTAGATGGAAGCACCAGGAAGAGTGGAACAATCTAACGGGGCTCAGGCATTCAAAGCTCTTTATGCACGAAGTAGACTCGGGCTGGAGCAAAAAGCTTTGGAAATATAGCAAAAGACAACTCAAACTCATAACGGGGGTGTTTACGGGACACTTTGGGGTCAAAACTCTCTTGGCCAAAATGGGTCTTTCTGACAGCATAGACTGTAGAATGTGTGGCGAGGAAGAAGAGACAATGAAACACTTGATGTGCGAATGTCATGCCCTCGCCAGACAAAGGATGAAAGACTTCGGAACCGGCTATCTGGAACCGAAGGAGGTCAAAACGCTACCGCTAGGGTGCATCCTCAAACATATTGAGTTGATAGAACAATCCCTGGGGTAGACGAAACAGGGGGCAATTACACAAACGATCCCAATGGGTCGAAGTGTATCCGTAAGGGCCCCGCAAATAAGATAAGATAAGATAAGATAGAGAGAACGTTCTGGACGGGTGTGAAAGAGAAACCTGTAGAAAGAGACAGCGATACTCTAGAATGTTCGCGCACAGACGCACCGACCGACCTAACTCGGGAACTTTCTGGAGTCGAATCATCTAGCACTTTGTAGATTTGAGTGGCTGGTATACAGGGTGTAATCGTTAAGTGTGGCCACACTTATAAGGCCATAATTCCGTAAATATAACAGATATCAATAAACTTTCAACTGATATCGAAAGTGCATTACCCAACGAATAAAATTGCATTAATAACTTTTTCTAAATAGATGGAGTAATATTAAAAATACTAAGTTGAAACGCTCCCATACATTTAGTATGACGACTGGCCTTAAAAAACGTCGGGTGTCATAACAGATAAAACTGTTAGAGATTCGTTATTTGTACGAATACATTGTAATAAAATAATAATACTACCGTTTATGAAATAATTAATCTAACATTTATTCCTAAATAAAAAAATATTCGTATTAAACTACTCTTTGAATGAACGTTTACGTACTAAATGTATGGAAGGGTTTGAAGTTAATATTTGAGATATTTCTGATTTTATTTAAAAAAAGTTATTAGTGTAATTTTACTCGTTGGGTAACGTACTTTTGATATCAGCTAGAAGTTTTCTGGTATCTGCTATATTTACGGAATTATGGCCTGGCAACACTTAACGATTACACCCTGTATAAACCCAGCATGTCCCGGCCAAGGGGTAGTTTCAATTGAGACAGCGAAGAGATAACATCAAGAGCGAAAACTGCGATTCTAACTGCGAGTTTGCGAAGTGTTAAGTGTGTGATCAGTGTTTTAGTTTACTGTTTGTTCCTTTAATTAGTAATTAAAGTATCAGTTTTAATTAGTGGCTTATTCATACATTTTCTATGGAAAACCCACCCCACGAACGTAACAATAATAAACTGACGTTTACTCAACCATATGCTGAGCTCTCCACAGAAATATCCAAGAATAAAAAAGTCTTATTCACTAAATCTACGGTAAACAGTGTTAGTCAGTTCACCATTAGAACAACGCCATCTCTCGGGGTATTGGGGAAACAAATTTGTAATACACTAACTGAGCAGGTTGTACATAATTATATCGTTGCGTCCGGAGGGTCCAAAAATATCTGAACACGCCTTTATTGCCATAACAACAGAGGAGTGTTCAGATATTATTGAGTGCCTCGGACGCTACTATATATTTGATGACTGTACTGCGGCATACGGTGAAGAGCAAACATGTTTGGGTTATCTGTTCAGTAGATTAGGATCGCGTTAGATTTGTAAGTTTAATTGGTTTTCCAGGCGAGTGGAGTTAAGGCCGTAGTTTGTACAGTCGCTATTTATATCGGAACGGCTACGGTGCTCAAAAATATCTGGACACGCAGTCAAGTCTCGACATTAGAGGCCTGCGAAGATTTGTGAGCAGCATGATTGACATTAGGTAGATGTACGAGTCAACAACTTCGAGTACCGAGTTTACAACAGAAACCGGGGTTGCGCAACATTAGCATTTGTGTCGAGAGTCGCTCAACGAACTAAAAAATAAATAAATAAATTAAAATACATTTAAAAATTACCTGACGCGTACCTCCAACAAAAACCTCCGCGTAACCTCAAAAAAGAGACTTTTGTGCCGGCAACTGCTCATAGATTACTTATACATATTTTTGTACTTACATATTATTGTTTATATTACAATTATAAATATTTATTGATATGAAAGAAAGACAATGAAGTGACAATGGGCAGGCCACATTGCACGCAGAGCAAATGGTCGATGGGGTCGAAAAGTGCTCGAGACCACGGCTAGGCAAACGCAGCGTAGGACGTCCACCCACAAGATGGACAGACGACCTTATGAAGGACGCCGGGATACGCTGGATGCAGGTCACATCTAACCGGTACATTTGGAGGTTCAGAGGGGAGGCCTATGTTCAGCAGTGGAGGTCTTATGGCTGAGATGATGATGATGATGGTTGATCCAACACTTCTTATTTTATTATTAGCCGATAAAGAGTCCACTGCTGGACAAAGGCTTATTACCTAAGCGTTTGGATGTAGTAGGAAGTTAATGCCCATAATCGCCACGCTGGGCAAGCGGATTGGCGATCGCAGTAGTGTGTCGACTCCACTATGATGTTGCTGCTACCCATCATCAATCCTCAATAAATTAAAAAGTCCATGACACTTCATATCCCTTAGTCGACTCTTACGACACCCATGGAAAGAGACCCATGGAGATGGTGGTGACGAATTTATTCTTACTGCCGTCACCACGCAGCGGATGTGTCTTAATTATTTACCTTTTTTAAAGGCATCTAATTCAAACAAAATTGCTACATAACAAAAATACATAGTTACAAGATGCTAAAAACAAAAAGCTACGAGCTCAGTGTTCCGAATGCAAATGGGAAGTGACGGATAAGGAAAAACGGATTTTGACGGCTTTTTATATTTGACACACTTTTATGAATAGCTCCATTAGCCCGCAAGTCTGTATCTCGTAAATATTAAAATCCTGTTACTATTGACAAACAAATATAATATTGTAGACTTCACTATGGCGTCAATTGCTTTCTGGATTTTGGATGAAATTGCTTGATGGTTGAAGAATGACGTTAGCAGTAATTTTCAAATAATTTTGATGCAAAAAAAGGACTTTGCGTCAAAATTACCCCAAAACCAACAATCACGGTTAGATCAATAAATAGGTCTTTAAATCTACTTTATTTCATTCTACAGGCACGATATCGAATTCTTTTGCTGGACTGAGATATTCATATATTTGTATATTTGTCAGCGGGATAAATGCTGTGAAAAATTCGATTTAGCCACTGATTCTGGTAGCTTAAGTAAGTAAACACCCCAACACTCGCTACGTTAAGACACAATTTTCAACACCCTGCTGTCAGTCATAATTATATATAATTACTGGGGACCCCAAGTTTACGATATGTCACCTGATTCAATTTGTAAAAGGACACTTACTACCTCGAGATTTATGTGAGCTCTCGGTGTGAGGTCTCGGGTTCGATTGAGGTTGTGTTGGACATTAGAATAGAATAGAAGAATCCTTAGTTCAGGGTAAGATTCCAAAGTAGGTTATTTACATACTTAGATCTAAATGTAAAAAAAAAAAACAATATCTTAATCTAAAGTAGTATACGGCAACACCTATAAGTACTGGCCTACTACCGGGAAAATTTGAAATTCGTAAATTTCGAAGATTTTTCTCGCAAACGAAGGCGTCATTAGAGTGAGAGAGACAAATCCTCGAAATTTACGAATATCGTTTTTCGTGGTAGGGCCGCTGGTCTGACCGCGAGATACTAAGCTATGAACTATGGGCTGTAAACTCTAACAAAAGATACGGACTCCCGAACTCCCGTGTAAAAAAAGAGACACGGCGATACTCGCCCGGCGGTGATAGCTGATAGCTTGCTTTGCTTAATAGCTTACGGTGAGACCAGTGCCTTAATTTGCTGAACTCATTCCAACCATTGGCGGCTCTACGATAATCAATTATCCGTTAAGTAGCTCTACTCTTGATTGTAACTCAATCATGATTGAACGCATATTTGCATAATGATAATGACTCTTTGTGCCTCATGTTCGTAGCTCGTCTGTAATTTTCACTTTGATCAGAGAAATCAAAGACAAATCAACGGGTTTGTTTGTTCTTTAATGAGAGTCATGAGGTACTCGTAATCATATGACAAAAGAAATCTTAATGTGAAACTTTGGACGGTGTACAACAATGTCGGATACGTGACGCCGTTCTTCGCATACATCTTAAGTGTATTTAGACCAAACGAGCATTCGTTCATTCTATCCCCCACTTTATGAAATTCGTTCGTTGCACAAAACGTGATTCGTCGAAATTCGTTGATTTCGTAGAGAGGATAGAATGAGCAAATGCTCGTTTAGTCTCACGCACGTACAGTCGGGTTCAAAATTGCATGGACAGTTTATGTATGAATTCATTCATAAATCGTCCATGCAATTCTGAACGCGACTGTACCTTAAGAAAGTTACGAATACAATTTTTGGTGTATCATAATTGTATGACTGAGTGTTTGTATTTATAGAGAATTCTCGCACTTTCCATATATTTCTAAGGTAGCTGTCATAGCCGTCACGTTCCCGACAAAGTATACTTTTTTGTGGAATGCACCGGACGTGTCTTCTAGTTAGGCAAATCGAAGCAAATGGCACAAATGGCTCCTTAAAAATGCAAATTACGCTATACACAAAAATATGCCCTCATCAGGATTCAAACCTGGGACCTCCAGCTTCACAAGCACTATCGACTGAGCTTACAAAAGTTGTTAAAAAATGTCTACTTTTTAACTATAAGCTAAAACACTGTGTAGATGTGTTATTTATATAAAAACCAACA
The DNA here is from genome assembly GCA_025490895.1 of Thaumatotibia leucotreta. NCBI lineage: Eukaryota > Metazoa > Arthropoda > Insecta > Lepidoptera > Tortricidae > Thaumatotibia > Thaumatotibia leucotreta. The sequence continues at coordinate 6,906 of JALPQI010017032.1, forward strand.
CACCTTTAAATTTAAGTCTATTACGTATCATCTGATTCATCTGTTTGCATAAATCGACTTTTCCGCTTTCACAAAAAGGCCTCATACAGGAGTTAATTCAGTGAATTCACGATTTTTCTGCTCCAAATCTCAATTCTTAGAACTCAGCGGTAAATCTGAGGGACCATCGATAATTCGATCATCTGTCTCTCTCCCTCCAAAGACGCCTTCGTTAGAGTGATAGAGACAGATTTTCGAAGATCGCGATAGAACTGGATCTCACGAAATTAGGTTATGTTTAAAAAAGATAATTGTGTAGCGAGGCGCGCGGATTCGTCGACTGACGGAATTTCAATAGGTTGTACAGTCGACGTCAAAGATAACATTATGGTTTAGGTGCCAAAAATATACAGGATGTTCCACGATCCACTGAAAACCTTGAACGGGGTGATTTAGTAGGCTATACTAAACAACTTTTAATATGGAGCCAATCACGAAATCTAAAAAAAAAATTGTCTTTTTCATACATTCTGACCGATTGATCACGACATTTTATATAAAAAGGCAAATTTTTTTTGAGATTTCTGGGTTAGCTCCATAGTAAAAGTTATTCAGTTTAACCTACCAAATCACCCCGTTCAAGGTTTTCAGTGGCTCGTGGAACACCCTGTATTTACACGACCTTAAAGTCAAGGCAACAAAGTCGTTTAAAAATATTTTGGGCACCTAAATCGTAATGACATCTTTGACGCCGACTGTACCATCGCCCACACTGCTAGCTATACACCCTTATACCTATACCCATATACTTATACCTTATACTTATGCCAGTTATAATAAGGTCCACCGATGTATAGTTAACAGTGATGCTGTTAGTACCAGGGGTCCCCAGACTTCTAATTCTAAAAATAAATCCGCTTCCCCTAACTTGTCAGCCAGGTCAGCCTCCGTAGCCTAGTTGGTAGTGATCCTGCCTACGAAGCTAGAGGTTCCGGGTTCGATTCCCGGCGAGGGCATTTTTTGAGTATTTATTAATCACAAATATGTGTTCCTTAGTCTTATTATAGTCTTATTTAAGTATCTTTATGTATCTATGTATAAAATATGTCGTCGCCTGGTACCCATATCACATGCCTTAATTGAACTTACCGTGGGACTACCTAGGTTGATTTGTGTAAGATGTCGAAAGATATTTATTTATTTACTTGTAATAAAGTTCAAAGATCTTAACAGTGTTACTGATAATACCAGGAGTACTCAAACTTAAAATAAAATACACTTCCCCTAAATAAGAGATAATGAGTAAACCTATATTATCAAGTTTGTATTGAAAAACGAAAGGGGTAAACTCGGGCCATGTGGGTTAACCACAAAATCAAAATAATGTTTATTCAATTCAGGCACATTAAATTGCATTTATGAAACAATTCAACATCACAAACAAGTCAACATTATTGATTTTAAAAGCTGTAGAGTGCTGTACAGTCAAGTTCAAAAGTAGCTGTGCACTGGGATATATATTATTGAGTATTTTTATATACACTTACTCTGAATTTAAAATGGTGCATTCATGCACCGTTAAATACGTATACAATAAATCTTAGACAAGATATTTAGCGATGTTTATTTATTCAATACAATACCAAACAACCTACTCGTACATCTTATGAATGTCGCATCAATGAAACGAATAAATGAAATTGTCAAACTACAAATGTAAACTTGTCAGAATTAGGAAAATAAAATTACAAATGCCTCAAAAAACACAACGATTGTAGCGAAATTCTGGCACAGGCCGAACCTCTTGTCAAGAATTAACAAAAATTCTTCGAAACCTTACGACAATTGGCACGACCTTCGGAAAATAAAAACTAGTTTATTAACGATGTAAAACATTTTTTTAATAATTGTATGTTGGCAGCAAATATTCACAAGGATTATATAGTCCTACTTACTCTGAATTTAAAATAGACTTACTCTGAATTTAAAATGGTGCATTCATGCACCGTTAAATACGTATACAATAAATCTTAGACAAGATATTTAGCGATGTTTATTTATTCAAAACAATACCAAACAACCTACTCGTACATCTTATGAATGTCGCATCAATGAAACGAATAAATGAAATTGTCAAACTACAAATGTAAACTTGTCAGAATTAGGAAAATAAAATTACAAATGCCTCAAAAAACACAACGATTGTAGCGAAATTCTGGCACAGGCCGAACCTCTTGTCAAGAATTAACAAAAATTCTTCGAAACCTTACGACAATTGGCACGACCTTCGGAAAATAAAAACTAGTTTATTAACGATGTAAAACATTTTTTTAATAATTGTATGTTGTCAGCAAATATTCACAAGGATTATATAGTCCTATCAAACAGTAGGCGGCAGTCATAGCCTACGATGGCACGTGATATTGGTAAAAGTGATACTTTACAATTATCGCACCTGTAATTATGGTGAAATTGGAGCCATTGCGCATCCAGGGTGCTTAGAGTCTAACCAGCGAGTGGCTGCACAAAAAAAAACCCGGTAAATTAAAAAAAAAAACGGGACCTGGCAACGAACTCTACCAAATTAAATGACAGTTTGACAGTGACAGCTTAATTGATAGTCAAAATTGTTGCCATGTACAGAATATCGACAAAATGCTTATGCAGCCACTCGCTGGTTAGACTCGAGACAAGTTGCCAATCGCTAACGCTTAATCATCAATCGTAAACGAAAGGCGCTTAGGCGCTTTGTCGCACTAATATGAAAGAGTGACAGAGAGGGAAAACTACGATACGCTACTAAGCGTTAGCGATTGGCAACTTGGCTAAGTATCCTGGGTGCTTAGCCAAGTTGCCAATCGCTAACGCTTAATCATCAATCGTAAACGAAAGGCAGCTACGCTTAGGCGCTTTGTCGCACTAATAAGAAAGAGTGACAGAGAGAGAAAACTACGATACGCTACTAAGCGTTAGCGATTGGCAACTTGGCTAAGCATCCTGGTTACCATCGCAGCTTTTTGTTCGCTGAAGAAAAGTTGGTTCCGCGGAGAAATATTAGGCTTTATGAAACGTCAGAATGATTTATCATCTTACGTTTAGAGAATGACACAATTACTGTCAACGTCCGCGTTATATGGACAATGTCATGCTGTCACTTGAGCAGATCAAATAAACCCAACTCTGAGATGGGCAAACTTTATTCGAATAACGAATAAGAATAAATAAATTCGTCGCATATATTATGATGTCGTAAATTCTATAAAATAATTTTATTCGTGAATTTTTATTGGGCGAATTACATGAATTAATTGATTAACATCTTGATCAGCGGTACAATGCCACAAGAGCCTATAATAGATTTAGTTTAGAATACTTAGATCAGATAGATTTAATTTATGTATACCTACCTATATACAGTGTGTAAATCTAATACGGGCGATCAATTAAACCAGGCATGGGATTCATTAGTGTAATCATGGATTACAAGGTTTTTTTAAAGTTACTCTTAATTATGACCCCTCAGGATTTTTTTAAGATTATCGGAGCAGCAATGTAGGTACGAACATTTGTTATTGTTGATATGGCAGTTATGTCATCTGCTTTTGAAATTAGCTGTCAACGAGAGTTTAACTCGCGTATGTTGCTCTACATTGCTCGCCGAATTATTTTGTATGGAAAATTTTGTTGCTCTAATTTTAAGTAAAAGTTATTTGAATGTACTTATTATGTCGTAAACTAACACTCGTTAAGAGCTTCGCCCATATTAGACTTACACCCTGTATTTTACAGTTTTGAGTTCTAAAAAATAAAGAAAGATAAAAAACTATCATCAATATGAAGTCATTTGTGAACTTAAGAGTCGTCGAATATATTCGTAAATAAATCATTTACGAATCATATAATACAAAGCGTCATGTTAGTGGACACATTACGGCGATCGCCAAGCCGCTTACCCAGCGTGGCGATTATGGGCATTTACCTCCTACTGCGTCTATATGCATAGTTAAGAGGAGAAGCCTACGTCCAGCGGTGGACTATCATAGGCTGATGATGATGATGAAATCATTTACGTTATTTAATCCCAAATAAACATGATTATTATTTTATTCAAAAAAATATTTGGATACAGAATTATTCCTTTCACAGCCATCTCAGACGCAATGGTGCTGCCTCGTATTTAGCGGAGGCGCGAAGCATACTTAACGACCATCGCTCGGCGAAATTGTTGTCATTATTCCTCCTCGCTCAAAAATAAATGCTGCATTACCCCACCCTCCCCTTTTCGGGGTAATTATGAATCCCTTAGCGAAAGAGTCCACTTTTTCGCTCAAATCGAATTACATTTAGAAATGATTTACATTTTCTTGACTTTATTTGACGGCCTCTGTATTTCAGTCTGTATTGATCAGCCTCCGTAGCCCAGTTGGTCGTGACCCTGCCTATAAATCAGAAGGTTGCGGGTTCGAATCCCGGCAAGGGCATTATTTGTGTATTTATTTATAACAAATATTTGTTCCTTGGTGGTCGTGGCTGTCTATGTTTTTAAGCCTGGCATACTCTGAGACTGGTACCCTTTGCCCTTATTACTATTTTTGTCCTACTAATTTATTTGTACTGTTTTTTTTATTATTGGTTTATATAAATTCATAGTTTGTTTTTTATGAATTGTTGCAATAAATAATTCTTATTCTATTTACTATATGTAACGTCTACACCTAGTACCCACACAGCAGACCAACTGAAGGTTCCTGGTTCAAAACAAGAACATTAATTGGATGTTTATCACATTTTTTTATGTTTAAATATCTATACATAATATCGCTTAGTACCCACGACACACGCCTTAATTGGGCTTACCGTAGAACTAGATTAATTTGTGTCAGACTGTCTCATAATATTTATATTATTCGTAAGCGAAACATATTAAACAGATGTTAAACCTAAATAGGTTATATTTGCGCAGATGAAACCGAGGGTTTACCGCGAACTTCGACAAACGTAAACATCGAGCATCTGTCCCTGTCACTCGAACTAAAGCGTCATTGGAGTAAACGAGATATATACTTAACATTCACGAATTTCGATGTTCGGTTCGGGATACGTGTTTTGGTTATGTAAGGGAATGAGATATTCCGTATGATGTAAGGTGTAATAAGACACATGACGTTGGGAATGATATTTGTTCTGACTTTTATTAAATCTAGATTCTAACCCCCTTACCCCCTTATTAATAAACGTCTGTGACCATATAAAACATGGACGCCTAACGCCAACTCAAAAATGCCCCCAAAAGCAATTGTTCAATTGTGACAAGATGGGCATGACATAGCGCTTTTCTTAACACCGCGCATATTTCGGCGCAACATCGTTGACAAATGTTTATTGAATATCGCCAATCAAAACTTTGATGGACCAATCGCAACTATTTATAAATGGCGGTTTAAGTTTTTATAGGTTGACATTCTAATTGATTGCCCTGACGCATTGAACAGGGGGTGACACTTGTCAACTAAAATTTAGGACCGTTTTTGAAAGGCAATTTAGTATGGCGTGCGGCATCCATGTTTTATTTGTTCGTAGATAAACGTTTATTAATAAGCCGCTAATAATTGTTTGTCCCTTTTGCTCTTATGGACACATTTTTAAGACCGAAAGGGACAAACAATTATTAGAGGCTTAAGTTAACAAACGCTTATGAATAAGGGGGCTAGGCTCTATTTCATCGTATCACGTCGTCAGCCTATATTAGTCCACTGCTGGACAACGGCGTCTCCTTAACCTATATGGACGCATTAGGAGGTAAATGCCCATAATCGCCAAGCTGGGTAAACGAGTTGGCTGTCGCAGTAGTGTTTCCAGTATGATGGATGATGCTGCCCATCATCAATCTTCGATAAATAAATGGTAAGTGACACTTCAATCGCTTAGCCGACTCTTAGGATATCCACGGGTAGAGTAGGGGTGGTGACAATGTATTCTTACTGCCGTCACCACACGGTAACGCTCTATTTCACAAAGCTTTTATTTGAAGAATAACGCTTACTCTTAGTAATGTCAAAACCCCATAGTAATTTGACACTAGTGTCTGAGAGTAAGTGTTATACTTCGAATAAAAGTTTGGTAAAATCGGGCCTTATTCATAAACGTCTCGTAACTTAGCAGTAGTGAGTATTGTTCATCCCTTTCGGTCTTATCAATATGTCTGTATGAGTGAAAGGGACAAACAGTACTTAGCGGCTTGCTAAGTTAGCAGACGTTTATGAATAAGGGGGTAACTTTTATCAAATATTTTCAACAGATGGTGCTCGCGACTTCGTCTGCATACAGGGGATTTTTGTGATAAATGCTATCCTGTGTCCTTTTTCGGGTTTCAAACTAATTTAAATGAAATCGATCCAGCTGTCTTAAGGCTAAGTCACACAAGATATGTGTGTAAAAGTGCATTCTAATGTATGTTACGTAGTATGAGAGTAACTAAAGTGAGAAATATTAATTTACATGCTTATTTTCGTGAGATTAGAGACATACTTTTTTTGTTTCATAACTGAAAAGTACGCACGATGCCGAGTAAAATGGTGTATTACAGTCCATGATCGCATAAAAAAATTAAAAGGTACACTGGGCCATTAACATGTTATAATTATGCCACGAACTCTGATCTCTAAGTATTTACTCGTCTGTTATACGAGTTAAGTATGGCTGCAAATTGTGTAAGTTACAAGAATGTTCGGAGCAACGTTGCATTGTTCAAGGAACTTTACTAATTAATTATCGCGTATCGAATGCAACTTTGCAGCTGCATATGTACTCATCATCATCATACCAGCCGAAAGACGTCTACTGCTGAACACATCCCTCAAAGATTGCCACAATGACCGGTACTGTGTCACTCGTATCCAGCGGACTCCTGTGACCTTCACCACACTGAAAAAAATGCTAAGTTGGATTTATCAGATCTTGCGTAATTCTAACCGGAAATGAAGGTTGAATTCGGTCTTATCACTTTTTTTATTTTTATTTTACCAAACTTTTTATGTTCGCATTCTAAATACCTATTAACTTAATTTGGGTGATTACACCAGTTTTTTATTGATTTGATTACACCCAGTTGTTTGGTATAGTTAATATATTATGTATGTACGATGTTCTTTGTTGATCTAGACCAGAACTCTGGTATCGACTTCAACTTTTTTAGTTTTGTAAATTTAATAGCAAGATTTTTTTTATATATATGAAAGTTTCCTCGTAATAATATAGCCAACCTAAGTCACTTTGGTAAATATTTTTTTCAGTGCAGGTCATCAGTCCACCTTGTGAGGTCACAGACTATTCTATGATAGATAGAAGATTTATGATGGACTACAGTGTCATCATAGTGGGCATATTATTGCTATCGCTAATCTGCTTGCCTAGCGTGGCGATTATGGGCATTTACCTCCTAAAGGTGTATTTATACCAAACGAGCGAATGTTCATTCTATCCCCACTTTGTTACACAAAACGTAATTCATCGAAATTCGTTGATTTCGTAGAGAGGGGGATAGTATGAGCATTCGCTTTGGTGTAAATCCACTTTCATGCGTCTATACGCATACTTGATAGGAGAGGCCTATGTCCAGCAGTGAACTGAGATAGGCTGACGAAGTGAATTTCTAAAATAACTACTAATTATAAGAACCGCGGATTAAAGAACGTTCCATGACACCGAAAGAAGCTAATGCTTGTTCACGAAATAAAGTAGCCATTGCTGCATAATATTTTGTATGAGTGTTATTAGAAAGAAAGGCTCTTTGTCTATCTTCTCGGATGCTGTGGTTGATATTTATATCAATTTCTCCATAATTATGGACTTTTATTTCAACTTCTGGATTTAGGTAGTGTTTCTTCTTATTTTACCATTTTGGGTCATTTAGTTTCCCTATGGGTCTTAACTAAACTACAATACGAGTACCGATACTATAATAAACTGTGAATCTCGTGCCTACAATTTTTATTAACTATTTCAAGTCAACTGAAATCGTCTCTGAAGTTCGCACTTTTTTTGGGCGTGAACTTTTGCATTAAGCATTATCTGAAGTTAATTTGATTTTGACGACTTTTCAGCGAATGCTTTTGGATATTGGATTGTTAAACATAAAACAGAAGAATCAATTTACAGTCCCATGGCTGTTAGAACTACATGGAACTATTGTGTAACAGTAGAAACTGATTTTACGATGGCTACTTTATTTCGTGAACATGCTTTATTATAATTTATAATGGATTCAAAATAACAATGATACCTGAGACCAGTCAATACAGCTTAAAGATACAAGGGTGAACGCGGAAACGTAGTTAATTACTGTAAGTGGCCGTCAGAGCTCCCGCGCCGGTCGCCCCGACGGGGCGAGAGACGGGAGGCTGAAAGTCGATCTCTTTGAGCACGTTTCAAAGAAAGAACATTAGCTGACCTTTGAAACGGTGTTTTCTGGGATGAATTGCAAAATTTTCATTTAAGGAAAATATTGTAAACAACTGGTGCTGGGCTACTTATCTTTAAATGGGCTATTTTTGTACACAGACTGAAACAATGGTGTATTAAAGCATGTGTATATAATACTTCACTATGCAAGAGATGCATAAAAAGTAAAATACTCGTGAAGATGAACTCACTCTCAGTATCTCATTCAGTTAACTTTTAGTATTCGAGAAGTTAATCGGACTTCCAAAAAATACAACACAATGTACCTAGGGTATATCATTCGTCAGTATAGAAAACAAAAAAAAACATAGAAAACCTTTAATCGTGCATTATTTCATAACTAAACACTTTAAGAGCACAATCTTGGTTTTATTACGAACTTAAAACCTTAAACTTTCACGATTATCACTCACATTTTAAAGACAAACGGGTCTTAATCGGGTAAACTTACGTTAAGTTATATCCTGACGTTTCGGGCATGTAGTCTGCCTGCGATCACAGGTGTAACGTCATGCCCGAAACGTCAGGATATAATTAAACCTAAGTTTACGCGATTGACCCGTTCGTCTTTAAAATATTAAAACCTAAACCTAAGTTCACATACATTTTAGTTAAATTATTGATATTCATTAATATTAACGTAAAAATATATCTGCGAATATGTTTCACGTTATGTGTCAAAGACGTCAAATGCTATGGAAAGTCAGCTATATTTGTTTACCTTTTTTCTTAATTCTAACGATTGGTATACATTTACCTTAAAAAACTATCCGCCTTGAAAGATCATTGGCATCTCCTTTACACCAAAATATAAATAGCCCATTCGTTATTTATTGCCCTGAGGATCCAAAAGTTAAATATTTATTGAACAGTTGGTCGCCAGGAATGTGTCACCACGGGAGTCTTCGCCTTCCGTCCCTTGGCAACACTACATCGAGGTAGTTTGTCACCCAGGGGATAGGCTGTTGAACTTTTTAAAGGTTTTTACTCGCACCTTAACCGTTTTTACACATATATATATTTAAGCGAGATATATCGATGAGAGGGGTAACACTAGTCAACCAAATTTCAGGACCGTTTTTGCAAGTCAAATTTCTATGTTGTGCAACTTCCATGTTATTTTATTCGTTTAGTGAACGTACAATATTAATATTAAAAAATAAATATAAATGACTATACTTAGACGATTTTCAAGCAGTAACGAGAGATTTACTAAAAACATCGGCATAATTGTTATCGATAAGTATGGTAGTTAAGTAGTCGATAAATAATTTTTTACACGACTGCCAAAAGGAGAGTATATGTGTTCAGTCCCTATGTATGTTTCATATTTTCTTTAAACGCGCAGATCTTCACGACCACTTAACCGTTTTTAATGGTGTAAGGTATCATTAGAATCCTCGTGACGTCGCGGGTAACATAGGATATGTGACGTCACGTTAAAAACAATATGGCGGCCTATAAATTCTACAATGTCTGACAAAAAAAAATCAATTTTGAAAAAACCTATCGAGTTTGGTATCAAAATGAAGAGCTTTGAACTGCAATTACGAATATGTATTTAACTTTTATGTTTGTTACTTATTATAGAAAATCCAGATTCATTAAAATACAATGAAAGCGCCAAGAATAATATGTCATCCAAATGCTATGATTTGGGTATCAAATTAAAGCATTTTATATGCAGATTTTAAATATATATACAAGTTATATGTTTAAATATATGTTGGAAGAGAAAACTCGAAATGTTCTACATCGCACTATTGAAGTTTTTCTTCGAAGCCTAAGACGTGACATGACTGTCACAGTTGACACATCTTCTTGACCGCTAAGTGTGTATGAAACAGATACATTGTACATACGCGCTTGTGGTTAAGGGGTAAAATGCACGGCTGCTACGCAGCGGTCGTAGGTTCAATCCCCGGCTCGTACCGATGAGTTTTTTCAAATAACTTATGTACGATAAAATAAATCATTTGATATACAGTAAGTAGATACCGGTCAAAAGTTTAAGTTCACTCCATGATTTCGATACAAAATACACTTTCGGGGGATTTTTTTTCAGTGTTAACAACAAAATTTCAAGATCTATTTAATATTAATTTCCCATCGAAACTGAACAATTTTATAGGTACATTGGATCCGATAATGCAGTCGGGGAACCTCCATATATTTATATTTTCCGTAATGAAAGGTTCCCCGACTGCAACCGAAACAAAATATAGTAAGTAATAAGACGAGCGCCCATTATGTAGACACGCTCACAAGAATTAACCTGAAGACGGAATTATTTGTAACTTTTCAGTTCGCTTAAAATGGCAGTCGTGTTTTTTAATTTTTTAATTATTTTATATAAATAAATAATGCGTAGTAACTTAGAGATAATATACAAGAACACAAATTATACTCAAAACGATAAATTGTTGTTCTTATTACTACCTTGTATATTGTGCTCATTAAAAGAACAAAGACTAATAAGAAATACTTTAACGCCATATGCATAAATTCATATGAATTATTAGATATTTCAAATAAAGCGTAGATGGGTCCTGTATTTCCTGGTTACCTAATTTCACGAAGGAAGCATCTTTATGAGAATAGGGTGTACTCATCGATAATAGTTCTGTCGATGTTTTTACTATTACTCAATCTCTCGTTTCTGCTAGACAAATATCTAGGTATATGTAGTGTTTTTTGAATTTATCGGCTAATCACTATAATACACAATAAACACACTGGCTCGGCAATGCCCAAGTATTCCACACAAAACTGGTAACAACTTCACACATCACATAGAGCCCGCGGCCATACATCATAGACAGTGACAGTTACTCCCACCAGTTCCCGCCAATACCAAGACACACGAGACAGCGTATGTATGCTATTTGAGTTACTCATTTAATCGCATACACTACAGTATAAATGGACTCAACAGCTTATATCAATTTTTTACTTGAAAAAATGTTTTTATTTTATGACAATATCTTGCATATTATAATATTATAACTTACGAGACGGATGCTGGCACAGACACTGCCAAGTTTTTAATTCATTTGCCCTCCGATACCAGCTGCTGCCAAACTACATCAAGAGATTTTGCTTGTAGCATTTTTTAAATATTTCTACATAGTATATGTATGTGAATTCTTTAACGTACATAAAACAGAGGTTAAAAATGTACAAACGGTGTTGAGGTTTGTACCTCTTAAACTAACTTATCCGTGTAAGAAATTTCTTCCAGTAAACGAACATAATTATCTATATTTTTATAATATATTATCTATATTTTTTAGGGTTCTATAACCAAAATGGAAAAACGGGAACCCTTACGGTAGCGTCTAGCTCGTCTGTTTGTCTGTATAGCTTACTTTTGTATAATAATGACAAAATAATGCTCATAACTATAACTAAATAAATATTGTTATTCTGATAAGTCTTTTAAAATAATTTTAAGACTATACACGCTCTAGGTCGCTTTATTAACAAATTGGGTTGACTTGTCAAAAATATTATTAAAGGATAACCATGTATCTATCATAGGGGCTCTAAAACTTTAAAGCAATAAAAAACTGGTCACCAAGTTTAAGGACCCGTGCCAATAACAAAAGTTTGAGGACATTTAAAAACTGTAACCTCTTTTATGAGTCGTTACCAAAGTTAAACGATTTATTGAGTTAAGTAGCGTCGTAAAACGATCCCGAATAATTGAAATGGCTCGTGGACTTCAATAATTCATGTCGGGACTGCCGGGCATGAGCATGGGCGTGGGCATAGCTTACCTGTGGACAACAGAAAATTAACGTTAACATGGTATAAAGATCAACTAAGTTGTAACAATCTTCACGTCATATTATATCATATCACGAGATACAGGGTTACCTAGTTTGGGCACTCGAACCTCTAAGCAAACGAACATACGACAAACAATTTTATGTTACAAGTAGCATAAGGAAAATTATTTATTTATTTATTTAGACTTTATTGCACAAAAGAACAGCTTAATGTACAAAAGGCGAACTTAATGCTATGAGGCATTCTCTACCAGTCAACCTTAGGGCAAAGCAGAAAAGATTGTAGGCGGTGCATTTGGAAACACGTAGTAAGCTATTAATACCTACATACCTATGACATACATACATAAATATATACATACAATATTAATATATATACCTACACATAAATACATATTATATACATATAATATACGACTTTAGTAAGGGTCACGGTCCATACAAAGTTGAGAAAAATTGTGCGCTGCGAGTTACAGTTTTGTAATTTTAACCAGAGCTAGAGGGTCTCAAAATAGTTGTTTTTAGATGTGGAGGGAAAACCAATTCCCCCCCTGAGCGCGGGGGGAGGGGGGTGAATGTGCATTCGGAAGGGTTGCGTTTAATATTTTTTTACTAATTAATAAGGCCTACAATGCATTGTTTGGTATCATTTTCGTGTAAAACGGACCTGAAAAATCCATTTTTTATCATAAACATGAGCCATTTCATATAAAAATGTAGATTTTTTGGAGTAAAAGTAAAAAAGTTACCATTTTTATTTTAATTTAAGCGTCATATAAGTATTAAAAAACAAACTTATCCAATTAAACAAAATAGTGTAAGGAAGCATATTTATTGCAGTTTTTAAAAATATACACATTTTGTAGTCTTTCATACAAAAATTCACTGAAAAAAAAATTTACCTGACGCGTACCTCCAACAAAAACCTCCGCGTAACCTCAAAAAAGAGACTTCTGTGCCGGAAACTGCTCATAGATTATACATATTTTTGTACTTACATATTATTGTTCATATTACAATTGTAAATATTTATTGATATGAAAGTAAATTGAATATTTTCTGATCTTCTTTTTTTAAATAACCTAAGATCATTAAGAATTTTATTTGTTCAGATTCTATTTTTAGATTTTATCGATTATTGTATACCGCGTGTATATTATATATCTGGTCTATCTGATCACATGTATGATATATAGTATCTGATCATATGAATCGGAATGGGTAATCAGTTTTACAACTGTCATTAGGTAATGATCTCATTACCAAAAACGATAAAGGTAATTTTCACTAACCGGGACTAAACAACTAACCCAGTTCACCCACGTTAAAAGTTTATATCATATGGAATTTGACAATCAATTGTTAAACGTTTACATAATCGTTTCATAAATCATCATTATTACCATATCAGCCGAAAACCGTCCACTGCTGGACATAGGCCTCCCCCAAAGATTGCCACAATGACCGGTCCTGCGCCACTCGCATCCAGCGGACTCCTGAGACCTTCACTGTCCACCTTGTGGGGGGCTTACCCACGCTGTGCCTTCCACCTGCGAGGCCGCCGCATTGGCCATCGGTTCTACGTGCAATGTGCCCCGCCCACTGCCACTTTAGTTTAGTGATTCGGAGAGCTATGGAGCTATACTTTGGTTCTGCTGCGGATCGTCTTATTTCTAATACGACCTCGCAGAAAGACTCCCACCGTAGCCCTCTCCATTGCCCTGTGGGTGACTTTAAGCTTTCTTATGAGGCCCATTCTAAGCGACATCGTTTCAGCACCGTATGTCATCACACTTTTAAATCTTTGATCAGTGTGTGTTGCCACACTGATCAAATACTTTTGTCTTCAAGAACTGCGGAATATTGGACGAAAAGTTGTGTCGTAGCTTCCCAAACGCTGCCAAACCGGGTCTGATTCGATGATTGACCTCTTACTCAAAGTTGGACCTACCTAACTGGGTAGCTTGTCCTAGGTATATTATAGTCGTCTACACCTTCGAGTTTAGTCTCCGATTGTAACGGGAGTTTTCGTCTTATCCATGTTTATCCTAAGACGAACTCGCTCGAAGGCGCTACTGAGGTCAGCGAGCATAGTACTGAAATCTTCCAAGGTCTCAGCCAAGACCACCGTATCATCAGCGAATCGAAGGTGAGTGAGGTACTCGCTGTTTATGTCGATACTCACCTTTTCCAGTCCAGTCTTAAAGATCTTCCAGTAAACAGTATACAGGTAACACATTAGGGTAAACAGGTAAACAGATTAGGGGAGATGACACCTCCTTGCCTGACTCCCCGCTGCAGTATAATATGCTTCAAGCTCTGGTCTTGGAGTCGGATTGACATAGTGGCGCTTTCGTACAAACACCTCAACATTTCGACATAGCGGTAGTCTACTTGGTACCGTTAAAGAGACTGTAGTACTGCCCAGAGTTTCGATCAAATCGAAGGCCTTGGGGGTTACCATGACGTACTAATGCGATTCAGTTTAGGTTCTGGGAAAGGGACAGTGATACACAACTCGTATAGCCTTGTCCCTTTCTCTCGACCTAAATTAAACCGCATTAGTACGTCATGGAAACCCCCACGTCGTAGTCCACAAACGCTAAACGCTAAACAGAGGTGCAGGTTATACCTATTCCTCGGTCTTCTGTATAACATTTACGAAACGCCAATTCGGAAACCGGCTTGTTCGGGAGACTGGAAGTCATCAAGCCTGCGTGCAAGACGATTCGTAATGACTCTTGAAAACATCTTATAAATATGGCTCGGAAGTGAGATGGATCGGTAGTTCTTCAATAAGGCGTTGTCACCTTTTTTCAAGAACAGTACCACCACTCTTCTGTTCCATGCGTTCTCCCTTCCGGAGTTGAACAACTTCTGAAGGGCCATAAGAATTGGTTTACCACCTGGCTTCAGATGCTCAGCTATAATTCCGTCTTCCCCAGACGCCCTGTTATTTTTGAGCTGTTAAAGAGCCATTTTAATATCACATAGGCTGATGTCTCGGATATCCTCTGTATAGTGCCGGGTCAGTCACTTACTTCATAAGAAATTTATCAATTATCAAATTCCGTGTGAAATAAACGTTTAACCCTGGTTGCTTGGTTAACCCAGGTTGATGCAATTTGCCCTAACAGACATTATGGAGTATTTTGTTTACGCAAAATCGCTAAGTTCCCGCAGTAGAAACGTACTGTCAACAATAAGTCAAAGCAACGTCCCTTTTTTATTCGAGGTACGCGACAGGTGCAATTTTTTTACAACTTATTTTTGCATGGAAAGTTCCAAAAAGTATATCTTTTTAAAAATTACAATAAATTTGCTATCTTGTAGTATTTTTTTTATTTTCATATATTTATTTGGTAATACTTATATAACGCATCAATCAAAATAAAAACGATGATTATTTTACCTTTATACCAATAATTATTTTTTTATGTATGAAGATCCTCATGTTTATTATCAAAAATGAATTCCCCGTATCTGTTTTATATGAAAATGATACCAAACAATGAATAGTAGGCCTAAATATTAGATGAAATTTTTTTAAACATAACCCTTCCGTTTGCACATTCACCCCCCTCCCCCCTCGTTCAGGGGGGGAATTGGTTTTCCCTCCACATCTGATTTTTTTTATTTTTACACCCTCTAGCTCTGGTAAAAATTACAAAACTGTAACTCACAGCGCACAATTTTTTCCATTTGGACCTCTACTACTTGTCAGACAGATACCTAATCATTCTTAGAGCTGCCAGAAAAGAAATCACGCACAGATTTTTTAAAAGCATACTTGCTCGGTGCTTTCCTAATATTAAAAGGTAAACCGTTCCAAAGGCGGGCCACCTGAATGGCAAATGAGTTGGACATAAAGCCCGTACGATGAACTGGGATAGAAAGAGAGAGGTTGCCGGTTGAGCGAAGCTCACGGTCACGAGAGACACCATAAAAATGAAAGAAAGATTTAAGATAATCAGGGGCATTTGGGTCATTGATAATGGAGTAAAGGGTGCAGAGCATGCGAATATTACGCCTGTGACGAATAGGGGGCCAGGAGCTGTGTGCGAAATGAGGACACATGATCATATTTCCGAAGACAGAAGATGAAGCGGATACAGTTATTAAGGAGACGTTCCAATTTGTTGAGTAGTTCTACATTTAAGTCTGGATAACACACGTCACCGTAGTCGATAATGGGCAAAATCAAGGTGTTTACCAACAATGTGTTTACAACATGTCATTGAGACATATAAAATTTTGCATGGACACTACAATGTTCCAAATATTGAAGACCTGTACATTCCAAGCCAGAATGTAAGATTGAGAGGACATTCAAAAAAACTTGTCAAGCCTCCGTGTGCTAGCAACCCTAGGAAACACTTCTTGCCGAATCGTGTGGTGAATATGTGGAACTCTCTACCGAATCAGTTATCAGTGCACCAACAGTGAACACTTTTAAAAATAGACTAGACACTTACCTTAGAACATTAAAAAGTGCAAATAAAACATAAGTGCAGTGATATACACGTATCAGCTCTAAAAGCTGCTAGTGTATTAATAAATAATAATAATAATAATGTTTTGGTTTTAACCGGCAAGAAGTGTCTAAGTTTGTTAAGCGCATGCAAAGCTCCAGTAACCTTCCGGCTGATCTCGGCAACTTGCGGCCTCCAGCTCAGAGTGGAATCCAAGTGCACACCCAAGTCCTTAACTCTAGAACTAAATGGAATGGGGGTGCCATTGAACTGCACGGGCTTAATCGAAATAAGATCTAACTTGGCAAGCTGCCGAGAGCTGCCAACGACAATAGCCTGACACTTGGCGGGATTTACAAACAGGCCGAATTTTTCTGACCATTTCTGAATATGTAAGAGGTCCTTATTTAACTCTTCTATGATACCTAACACATCAGTTACTTTACATTGGCCGTAAAGCTGTAAATCATCGGCGTACAGATGGTATGCACAGCGAAACTCCGAAGTTAAGAAATTAATAAAAATGGAAAAGAGAAGCGGAGAGAGAATACCTCCTTGGGGTACGCCAGTTGCTAGGTCACACCAATCCGAAAGAGACTGGCCAACTCGGACTGCTTGCTTCCGGCCCCCAAGGTAAGCAGAGAACCATTCAAGAGCTGAAGAGGATATGTTTATGCGTTGCAAAAGAGCAAGGAGGATGTCATGGTCAACAGTATTGAAGGCGTTGGAGAAATCAATTAAAACAAGTACTGTGACCGATTGATCCTCCATGCCGCGTCTAATATCTTCAGTCACTTTTATTAATGCAGTACAAGTACTATGGCTAGGCCGAAAACCAGACTGAAACGGGCTCAACAATTTATTGGAGTGAATGAAGTTAGAGAGTTGTTTGTGGGCCACAGCTTCAGTGATCTTCGACAGGAATGGAAGAATTGAGATTGGTCTGAAATTAGATAGAATGGTCGGATTATTCGTTTTGGGAAGGGGAATCACAAATGCATTTCGCCAGAGTGCAGGGAATTCGCCATTTAACAAAGAAAAATTAATGATGTGAGTGATCACAGGAAGCGCGCAATCAAGAATTGAGGCTATCATGTGACGACTCACATCATCACATCCGACGGCTTTAGATCTGATGGCTCGAACAATATTTTTGACTTCCTTTATAGAGGTAGCATGAAAAGAAAAATAAACAGATGAAAAAGAGGGTAGGGATGAAATAAATGAGAGGGTTATCACTTTAATGTCGTTGGTAACGGAAGGAGCAGATGAAAAGTGTCTATTGAGCTCATCAAGAGAAAAGGGAGTGCCATCATATTCACTAGTTTGTTTTCCCAGACCCAGTGATTTAAGGAA
>JALPQI010017033.1:0-34828 GCA_025490895.1 Thaumatotibia leucotreta
CTTAATTGACATTAATTTTGCGTTCAGAAATCGTCAGTACGCCTACTCGAAATAAATAGGAGTTCGCCGGTGGTCGATAACTCGACTGTCAAAATTGACTCCTTTCCTAAAAACAGACCTCTTTTAACCCGACTACATTAGATGTACCATTATTAACTCACAGGAGGTCCATAGCCAAGATTAACCTTTTTTACTCGTGTAATAATGTTTTTGAGGAATATCTGCTTAAGGGTCCGGGAGTCCAGGGTTATCGGAGATCACAAAAACACATGCGTTCGGTATTACATTTAATCAACGACAGAGACGGTGCGACATCTACCGTCTATTGTATAAAAGCAATGTTGGCTTACCCACATATATTACACCTCCACCCTTAATTACTAGTACAAACATTTACAGTAAATTATTACACATAAGTCCTTTAAGACCTGTTTACAAATATTACTATTGTAATACATCTTAAACTTTAATCGAACTCGAAACCATATCTCTTAACGGGTTTACGAATGCGTTTGGGCGCGTCCACAGAAGGCGGATCATCTACTAAATCCTGAGATATAGTCTCTTCCGACACCGTAGGCGATTCTTGCACATCGGATTCCACAATAAATTCCGGCGCGCGCGGACTTTTATCTACATTATCGACCATAGAAGTTTCGCTTGGCGCTGCCTGTGACACGTCCGACAGGGTCACCCCATAACTACTTCGTCTTTTCTTTATTTGATCTAAATGCCTTTTTACTTGTGGACCACTTTCCCTACCTATCACGAAATTTCGAGAACCTACTTTTTCTTCAACTTTACCCCTCAACCATCTTCCTCCCGCGTGATCTCGTGCCCACACGTGATCGCCTATTTTAAAATCTCTGGTTGTTCCCCCTGCGTTCGATACTTGTTTATCTTGTGCTTGCTGCACCCTGGTTTCGACCTGCCTAGTACCGCTCAACAAGTCCAGCCTGGACCGCAGACGTCTACGTTGTAACAACATGGCCGGGGCGGAGCCTGTGGAACTGTGTTCGACGTTTCTGTACATCATTAGATACGCTTGCAGAGCCTCATCTACATCGCAACGGTCGCGAAGCGCCTTTTTTATTGCTCGCTTACATAGCTTAACGGCGTTTTCCGCAGCGCCATTCGAAGCCGGGTGGTAAGCTGGTGAAAACGTCATTTTAATGCCGTTTATTGACATAAAATGTGCGAACTCCTTAGATGAGAACGGAGGGCCATTGTCCGATACCAGTTCCACTGGCAACCCGAAACGTGCAAAAGTTTCACGTAACGGTTTAATTACTGCCTTGGCTGTGGTTTTTGACATTCTGAATATTTCTAACCATTTAGTAGTTGAATCTACAATGACTAAAAATGTTTCACCATTAAACGGTCCCAGAAAGTCCACATGCAGTCGTGACCAGGGCTCCGGGTGGTACGGCCAGGGCTGCGGCGGCGCGCGCGGTGGCGCGGCGCCCTCTAGCGCGCACGTCGTGCATCGCTTGCTCAATTCCTCGATATCGCTATCTATTCCGGGCCACCACATTACGCTACGGGCTAGACTCTTCATTTTCACGATACCTAAATGACCTACGTGTAACTCTTCGAGTAATTTACTTCTTAAAGCCTCCGGTACCACCAGCCGGTAACCCCAAATAATACAACCACGGTCTATGTACAATTCGTTGCGTCGTAAGAAATACGGTTTTAATGTGTCATCCTCACAACCGCTCGGCCACCCGGAAAGCAAAAACAGGAAAACTTTCTTTAGTACTAGATCCTTACTGACCTGATCCTGTACCATTTTCCTCGTTATCGGCAAGAAGTTCTGAATAAAATTTAAATACGTGATTTCTTTACGCTGACTTTTCTCCTTACCCACTGGCAAGCGAGACAAAGCGTCCGCCGCGTTACCATCGCTGCGCACATACTCGATGGTGTAGTCATAACCGGCTAAGATGATCGCCCACCTCTGCATACGACTTGCCGCCATCACGGGCACCCCTACTTTGTCGCCGAAAATTGTCACCAAAGGCTTGTGGTCCGTTCGGAGAATAAACTTTCTGCCGTATAAGTATTGGTGAAATTTTCGCACACCAAATATGATAGAAAGTGCTTCGCGTTCGATTTGTGAGTAAGATTTTTCCGCGGCGTTGAGTACCCGCGATGCGTACGCTATCGGCCGCTCGGTGGCGCCACTGCCGTCGGCGGCGGGCACGAGGTGAGAGATTACCGCGCCGACCCCTACGCTGCTCGCGTCTGTGGTCAAAATTAACGGATGTTCCGGCGAATAGTGCGCCAATATATCGCTGGATACCAACATAGATTTAACCTTATTAAACGAATGCACGCATGCTTTATTCCACTCATATTTCACATCTTTCCGTAACAATGCGTAAAGCGGTGATAGTATCGTGCTAATATTTGGTACAAACTTAGCATAATACATCACCAATCCCAAGAATGATCGTAACTCTGTCACATTGTTTGGCATCGGTACCTGCCTGATAGCTTCAATTTTTTTCTGGGCATGTATGAACGCCATGCTTACTAATCACGAACCCGAGATACGTCACTGAGTCCGCAAAAAAAGTACATTTATCTTTTTTAACTTTAAGCCCGTATTTCTGCAATCTCTTAAACACTTCATTTAACGTGTCTATATGCGAGCGGTCGTCATCCCCAGTAATAATTAAATCGTCCAGGAAAACACCTACCCGCGGCATATCGGCAAACAGTTGCTCGAGTTTCCTCTGGAAAATGCCTGGACTAGACGCTAGCCCATATATCAATCTATTATACATAAATAATCCCTTGTGGGTATTAATTACCGTATATTTCTTAGACTCATCCAATTCAAATTGAGCATAAGCCTGTGACAGATCTAATTTGGAGAATTTATCTCCCCCGTGCAATTTTGCGAGTAAATCTTCGACTTTAGGTAAAGGATAGTGGTCCACTTCCAAGCATTTATTTAAGGTTAATTTAAAATCAGCACATACCCTTATGGTGCCGTCTTTTTTTACCACCGGTACTATGGGGGTGGCCCAGTCGGACGTGGCGACCGGCGTGATGACGCCGTCGCGCACCAGCTGGTCGAGCGCGCGCTCCACCGGCTCGCGCAGCGCGTACGCCAGCGGCCGCGCGCGCAGGAACACGGGCCGCGCGCCCGAGCGCAGGTGGAACCCGACAGTGCCGCCCGTGAACCGGCCCAAGCCTTCCGCAAACACCTCACAATATCTGGAACTGAATTCCGTCTCATTAAACAACATGTTAATATTCTCCACTTTTTTACATTCAAACTGTGACATATCTATAATTTTCAACTCATTTCCCCATCGTCTACCTAATAAACTAGTTTTGCCTCCCTCGAATACATATAAATCCAATTCTTTACAAATGCCATTATATTGCACTTTAACGGTAATTTTTCCCACAGGCTTAACTTTAATACCTAAAGTATAATATCCGAGCACTAAACCGGTCATCTGTAACTTACAGTGCGTAAACATTTTTTTATAACAGTCTAAACTAATGCACGAAACCGGGCTGCCGGTGTCTATCTCCATAGATAACCACTTTCCCGCGATGTTTACGTCTACAGTGTATGGTTCACACGCAAGCGATTCACCAGTTTCACTACTATTTAATGAAAAATTGTTTACCTCGTCGCTTTCGCTGCTGTCCGACGGATCCATATACACCACCTTCTCCTCGGTCACGTTGTATAATGACGTACTTCCCCGCCACCGGGGGCACACCTTCTTTAAGTGACCCTCCTGGTTACATACACGACAGACATAACATTTGAATTTACATCTATCGGCGTCATGATTTCCTCCGCATACTTTACACGTGGCTTTCTGTCCACTATTATTATTTCTGTCGAAGCCTCGGAACTTCCCGCTTTCCGCTCCGCTTGTGCCGCTCGGACCGCCGCCGCTCGGCGTTCGCCCGCGGTTCGCGGCCGCCCGGCCCGCCGCCGCTCGCCCGCCGCCGGCGCCGCCGCCCGCTGTCGCTCGGCCTCGGCCTGGCCGGTCCATGTGGTGCACCGACGCCGACCCGCTTGCTGGTATACTGTCGCCGGTTCTACTCCGAGCACAGTCCTCTACTAGCGCCGCGTTGACCTCGGCCGCCTCCATGGACACGGCGAGCTTGTACGCCCTGTCGAATGTGATCTTGTCGTCCTCCGTAAACAGCTTCTGCCTGATATCATCATTTAAGAGACCACACACGAACTGATCCCTTAAGTTCTCTTTTAAGCTGTCCCCTGTGAAACCGCAGTCCTTGCTTAGTCTTTTAAGGTCCGTTATAAAGTTGGCAATATTTTCATCACGATTTTGTACACGCTGACGAAATTTAAAACGTTCTGCGAGCAAACTCGGTTTAGGATTTAAATGGCCTTTCATTAGTGTCACCAACTGGTCATAAGTCTTGCTCGCCGGCTTGTCGGGAGTACACAGGTTTACCATCAGTTCGTAAGCCTCGCTGCCTACCACTGTTATTAAGGTTGCCACTTTCAGCTCACTTTTCACGTCATTTGCCACAAAATATTGTCCCAAACGGTCCACATAAAGTTCCCAATTGTCGTTGACAAGGTCAAACGGCCCAAGTTTACCTACGGGCATTTTCACTGTTCATAGGATAGTTTTCACTTTTTAACTGCACTCGCGTCCAATTTGTTCTCGTCGCCACTGAGGAATATCTGCTTAAGGGTCCGGGAGTCCAGGGTTATCGGAGATCACAAAAACACATGCGTTCGGTATTACATTTAATCAACGACAGAGACGGTGCGACATCTACCGTCTATTGTATAAAAGCAATGTTGGCTTACCCACATATATTACAGTTTTGACCAAGGAGGTTGGAACTCTTAGGGCGCCTACAGCGAGACGGCGTGACAGACAAAACCCGTGCCGCGCATATGCGTTTTACGCATATGTGCTGTCAGTACCTCTCGGGACGTCATGGGTATATAAACTATAAAAATATACCAAAAATGCCACATTGCTCTGTAATCTGGTGCAGGAACCAGTCTACGTACGTAAATAAACAAAATTCAAACGTTTCCTATCACAGGTAAGTAAAAAAAGTTATATTAAATTCAATATAAAATTAGTATGGGCGAGAGACATAGTGAAAAGACACGACGCTGAATTTGTTATCGATAGTCTATGTAAACTCTTACAACTAAACGGTGTTAGTAGAATTTCAAAATTTGTTCCCGAGTTACGGACGTTTCCTATGTATAAGTAAATATAATTATGTGTATTTCTCTATTTAAGTACATGTATACAGGGTGGTCCAAACCTTAATAAATAAATAATAAATAAATATCTTGGGACATCTTACACAAATCAACCTAGTCCCACGGTAAGCTCAATTAAGGCTTGTGATGTGGGTACTAGGCGACGATATATATAATAGATAGATACATATAGATACTTAAATACATAGACAACCATGACCAAGGAACAAATATTTGTGATAAATAAATACACAAATAATGCCCTCGCCGGGATTCGAACCCGGAACCTCCAGCTTCGTAGGCAGGGTCACTACCAACTAGGCTACGGAGGCTGACAAACCTTGACGTCAAAATTTTTTTTTTAGATTCCTCACGTCATGAGCTATCAGAATATACCCCATGTATGTTAGCCGATTTTTTGTAGTTTTCGAGTTATGAATTTTTGAAATTTTTTTTTGAGAAATACTGGAATGAAGAAATTTAATTTATTAATAAAAAAAAATCTGTTGAGTTTTTTAACTTTTTTCTTTTTGTAAAAGTATTACTACAAATAAAGCATGTACTGACAAAAAAATTAGCGCCCTCACTTTGATACAAGTAGGATAAAAAAATACCAAATTCAAAATTTTATGCTAAAAACGCATCAAAATAGCATTAATGTACGTAAATAAAAAAAATAAAACATATCCTAAGGATTTTTGGTAATGTAAAGACTGCCCTAGACCTTAAACCTTTGTAAAAGCAAAAAAAAAGTGATACTTAATAATGAGGATTTTGATGCGTTTTTAGCATAAAATTTTGAATTTGGTATTTTTTTATCCTACTTGTATCAAAGTGAGGGCGCTAATTTTTTTGTCAGTACATGCTTTATTTGTAGTAATACTTTTACAAAAAGAAAAAAGTTAAAAAACTCAACAGATTTTTTTTTATTAATAAATTAAATTTCTTCATTCCAGAATTTCTCAAAAAAAAAATTTTCAAAAATTCATAACTCGAAAACTACAAAAAATCGGCTAATATACATGGGGTATATTCTGATAGCCCATGACGTAGGGAACCTAAAAAAAATTTTTTGACGTCGAGGTTTGGACCACCCTGTATATCGTCGCCTAGCACCCATAGTACAAGCTTTGTTTAGTTCGGGGCTAGGTTGATTTGTATGAGACTGTCCCCCAAACATTTATTTATTTATTTATATTTAGCAATAATATAATATTTATCTAGAGTGCAGACAATGAAGCAACTATACAAAAACATATATGTAGTTTAAGAAATTCTGACTTAATTTTTAGATTTCCTACAGAACCATGTGTCAGAGAACGCTGGATAACGGCGACTGGAAAGTTGAACTGGTTTCCGCAAAAACACGACACAGTTTGTTCGGACCACTTCCAAAATGACTGTTTTGTAAAAACAAATCCGAGATCTATATTGTCATCCAATGCCTGCCCAACTTTAAAACTCCATCTTGCGTTTGACAAGGTAAGTTAGCTTTGCTAAATAATTTTATTATGTTTTAAAATTAAAGTACCTTTTAAAGGATTTCTGATGTCATCTGTTAATACATATTAATTTAAGTATGTAATTTCCAGGTGTTTCTTGTCCCAAGTAACCCATCTGATAATCTTTCAAGAAAACGTAAAACGGTACAATTCACGAATTTAAAAATATCTTTATACATTTATACATCTAGTTAATTTGTCCTCATATATAATACCTAAATTACCTAACCATCTGAACTCCTTACAGTTGATCGTTTAATTTTAGTTCCCATTTATAGTTACAATTTTCTTTTTGCGTTTTATAACGTAATATAAGTAGATATAGTTTGCACACCTTGAACAAACAAACCAATGCAAAGGTAACATATATAACTAGACAGAGGTTAAACAACAGGCGGTCTTAAGACCGCCTGTTGTTTAACCTCTGTCTAGCCTTACCCTTAACACTTGTTGTTTAACTTTAACCTTAAAGCTAACAACTTAATGTAAGTAGGTACTTATTGTAAATATAAATTCAAATAAATGTATAATTTTTACTGTTTTTATATCATTCATCGCGACATCATTTTAGTGAGATTTTAAAAATGAGAATGTTTGAATAGCTTTTTTCAAGTAACATTTTTAGTCAAATAACTGTTGGTTTTAATCAATCGATAAAAATATCGAGCCATACCACAACACTATTTACATTAACATGTCAAAATTACCTGACACGGTCGATTTCTATGAAAATGACAGCCAAGGCCGCCTCTATCTCTAAGGTTACACACTAAAGAGGTCCGTGCTCTGTGGTTTTGACTGTTTCGCAGCTCGAGCTCGTATTATTTATTTTCAAATATTTTCATGTGAAAGACAAAAATAAATATTAAAGTGACGTGGTGAACAAAATACTTTGTAAGGTGTCCTATAGAACAATGTCCTGCATAATTAGAGGATGCAAATCCCATTTAGTATTAAAAGTTTTAATGCTAAGGTATCGTATTTATACATTTTTGGGATGTTATTAAATATAGTTTTTAATCCTGTACATTACAAATCAAACACATGTTGAAAATATATACTTATTTTGAAACAATCTACGAGTCATCTTTCTACCTCAGTTTTTGAGTGTCGTATTAATCGACAAATTTTATTTACAAAACCATTCGTTTTCCTTCAGACGCCGAAGTGAACACATTTTCCATGAGGCATTATGCAAAATAAATACAAAATTTGAAACTAATAATCAATATATGATTACAAAACAAATTTTCAAAGTTTACTCTGTGTTTGACTGATGTTGTACGAAAATAATTTTCGACGTAACATTTACGTGCTTGTAATGTGTAAAATGGTCCCGTGTGGTGACGGGTTAAGAATTTCACCACCCCCTTTCTTCCCGTGGGTGTCGTAGAAGTCGACTGTGGGATGTGTGTGTTAAATTGTGGCGTTTCCATCAGCCCGGAGTGGGGTCTCCGTCAGGTGTAGTAAGGCAGGTCCTGAATAAGCCGCAGACCCCTGCAGCCAAACTAGCGCCGCACGTATCGACTTGTCGTTCCTGTGGGCTGAGCTAGTGAGGCCGAGAGGGTGGTGCAGGTCTTGGGCAACCCTGTACTTTCCTAAATCGTGTCCCAGGCGGCGCATTGCTTGTGAAGAGGACACTTCACCCGCGTAATTCATTTACGTGGAAAAAACACGGGAGGTGACAGTCTACCGGTTTTAAGTCTGAGTAAATAGACGTAAACTTAGGCGCCAGGGGTCACTTTCGACAGTGGGAGGGTCCTTCGTAGATCCACTGACCAGTTACCGCCCGCTTCAAGCTGGGCAGCCCCCAGCCAATCAGGTACTGGTCCGTCTCGGTGCTGGTTTGCTTCTTTAGGGTGTAGGAAGCACTAGTATTGAACTAGAAAACTGGCATCGTCATTAAGTACACCTGCCAATAAACAGCTGAACAGAAATAAAAATGTGCATCGCGAATCCATGCGCCTTGCAACATGGAATGTCCGTACAATGAGGACAGGCTTCCCGGACGCCAGTGGAAGCTCTGATTGCGCAAATGAACTGCGTAAAACTGCTGTTATTGACACTGAACTGAGAAGGCTAAATATTGCGATTTGCGCCCTTCAAGAGACCAGGCTCCCAGAAGAAGGGTCCTTGCGAGAGAATTCGTACACTTTTTTCTGGAAAGGTAAAGATGTTTCTGCAGTACGTGAGCATGGTGTTGGTTTTGCGATTCGAAATGACTTATTATCCGCCATAGAGAGTCCTCGAGGTATTTCGGAACGTATAATGACATTGAGGGTACACACTAGTTGTGGTTATATGTCGTTAATATCTGCCTATGCACCAACACTACCTTCTGCTGCAGACGTCAAAGACCAGTTTTATGACCGGCTGGCCGATACGGTGCGAGGTGTGAAGTCAACTGATCGTTTGTTCATCTTGGGCGATTTCAATGCTCGGGTTGGCCAGAATACAGAAGCATGGTTCGATTGTATTGGTGTACATGGGGTGGGCAAAATGAATGAAAATGGTGAACGCCTATTACAATTCTGCTCTGAACATCTGCAATGTGTAACCAATACCTACTTCAAAGGGAAACCATCTCGTAAAGTATCCTGGAAACACCCTCGTTCTGGCCATTGGCATCAGCTGGACTTAATTCTTACCAGAAACAATTTTTCCGGGAAACCCTTCACACGCGGTCATTCCACAGTGCCGATTGTAACACCGATCACTCGTTAGTAGCAGCACAGGTAAGCATCATCCATAAAAAGATCCATTCATCCCGAACACCTGGTAAAAGGAAAATTGACACTCTAAAAACTAGAAACAAAGAACTGGTCCAGCAATTTTCCGAGGTGGTGAAGACCGTGACTGCTGCTTGGGATATCCAAGCCCCTATTACTGAAGAGTGGAGTGGCGTTAAAGCGCTACTTACTGATACAGCAGGCTTAACTTTTGGCTACCGAAAAGCCAAGTCTCATGATTGGTTTGTTGAGAACATGGAACATCTTCAGCCTTTGCTCGACTCAAAGCGCCAAGCTGCTCTTACGCATCGCCTTGCTCCCAGTATCAATACACGTGAGAAACTGCAAAATGCAAATGCAGCCCTGCAGCATAACGTGAGACACTATGCCAACGCTTACTGGGTAGGCATATGTCGTAGCATACAGCTGTGTACTGATGCTGGTAACTTTAGCGGTGTGTATTCAGGCATCAAGCAAGCTCTCGGTCCAATGGCCAAGAAGACTGCGCCAATTAAGGAAGCGAATGGCTCTGTAATTACAGACATATCTCGTCAACTAGAACGTTGGGTAGAACATTATTCGGGTCTATATTCTTCTCCAGTAAACATAGAGCTAGAGGCTGCTCAGTGCATGCCCAAACTAGCTACTTGGACAGAATTGGAGTCCTTGCCCTCTACAGAGGAGTTCGTTACGGCAGTCAAGCAGCTTAAGAACGGAAAGAGTCCCGGCAATGATGGAACACAAGCTGAACTAATAAAACTAGAGTGCATGACACCTGTTCTCTATAATCTGCTTTGTAAGTGCTGGGAGGCGGGACACATCCCTCAGGATATGCGCGATGCCAATATTATCACACTGTACAAAGGGAAAGGAGACCGCGGTGACTGTAACAACTACCGCGGCATTTCCCTTTTGAGCATTGTTGGCAAGTTATTCGGGCGTGTAGTACTAGGGAGACTACAAAAACTTGCAAATCGTGTATATCCAGAGGCACAATGTGGTTTTCGTCCCCAGCGTTCCACTGTAGATATGGTTTTCTCACTTCGTCAGCTACAGGAAAAGTGTAGAGAACAGAACAAACCATTGTTTATAGCCTTTGTAGACCTCAACAAGGCTTTTGACACTGTCAGCAGAGAGGGTCTATATACGGCACTTGAAAGCATTGGGTGTCCCCCTAAACTTTTGCTTCTTATCAAATCTTTTCATGATGATATGAAAGGTACTGTGGTATATGACAGCAAAACATCCCAGCACTTTGAGATGCGGCGCGGTGTGCGTCGGGGCTGCGTTTTGGCACCCACACTGTTTGGTATTTTCTTCTCACTACTTTTAAAGGTTGCTTTTTCAAATAACCAACAGGGGGTGCATTTGCATACAAGAGTCGACGGGAAGTTATACAACATCTCTCTCCTCAAATCCACAAAATATCGCGAGGACTTCTTCGTCGACAGTCTCTTGTTTGCTGACGATGCAGCTTTTGTGACGAGCTCTGCAGCCGAGTTACAAAGTATCATGGACAGGTTTTCGCGGGCTTGCACTTTGTTCTCCATGTCCATCAATGCCAAAAAGACAGTAGTGTTAGTGCAGGGCTGTGCGGAAACACCCAGAATATTCGTGGATGGCACAGTTTTGGAAGTCGTCGATAAGTTTTGCTACCTTGGGTCGACCGTGTCCAACAATCTCTCGCTTGATGCAGAGATCGATATCCGTATTGGCAAAGCGGCGAACATGTTCGGGAGGCTCCGTTCAAGAGTATGGTCTAACAAACACCTCACTATTGGAACCAAAATCATAGTATACCAGACTTGCGTTCTAAGCATACTTTTGTACGGAGCAGAAACCTGGACGACGTATGCAAAACAGGAACGACGGCTAAACACTTTTCACATGCGCTGTCTACGCAACATTTTTGGCATAACTTGGCAGGACAAAGTGACAAACCAAAAGGTCCTTGAGAAAGCGCAGCTGCCCAGTCTTGCCGCTCTTCTCAAACAGAGACGATTGCGTTGGCTGGGGCATGTGCACCGAATGGAGACCTGCAGAATACCTCGACGTGTCTTGCTAGGTGCAGTCGCGTTTGCTAAAAGGAACGTTGGAAGACCGATGCTGCGCTTCAAAGACTGTGTTAAGCGAGACATGTCTGCATTTGAAATCGACCATCAGGCCTGGGAAACCTTAGCCGAAGACCGTGGTCAATGGCGAAAGCGTGTTGTGGAGGGGAGAAGGCTATGCGACGAAGCCTGGTTTAATGTGTTAGAGAGCAAGAGGTATCGCAGAAAGCAAACAGAGACTGTAACCTCAGGTGGTATGAGTTTTCTCTGCCAAAAATGTGGCAGGTCGTGCCGTTCGCGAATTGGCCTCCACAGTCACCAAGCCCGTTGTCGAAACAGCAATGTCTAAATCGTCTGCAATAGACGCAAAGGCCTGTGATGATGATGATGAATGTGTAAAATGCAAGCGTATCATTTTACTTTCTTTTCTTGTTTGTACATGTATATTGCTACAAATAAACCTATTTTTTTTCTCAAATCAATGCCGTATTTTATATTACTAGTGTCTTCTACACAAAAATCGGGAAAATGTTTGCTCGGCCTATGTTCAACGAGGACTAGCAAATTACACTTTTACCAAAAATATATGTTTGTTAACGGAATTAATAGCCTATTTCATACTTATTATAACGCTGTGCGTTTTTTATATAAGCTTCATACAATAACACACAATAATCGTTAAATTTGTAACTCCCTCCAATTTCTCGTTGACCACCCGTCGGAGTCGTCGGACCTCCTGGGTCACGTTTTATAAAGTTACAATTTACAATTTCGCTGTTTGCCTCTCTAACGCACGCACATATTGGCTAGAAAGAGAGGCAAACAGCGAAATTGTAAATTGTAACTTTATAAAACGCGACCCTGGCACTTGACTATTTTCGCGCAAAATGGCGCCGCCACCTGACAGCTTTTTGACGTAACGGTCCTGCCACCCGAAGGGATATAATGTGGCATACCTATGACATTTCGGACAAAAAAATGATTTGTGGTATTTTAATTTTTTTTTCATGATCGGTAATAATTTGCAGGGAAAGAATTTATTTTTAAGGATTTTAAAGAATTTTTTTTTAGTTGAACATTTTTCTGTGCAATTTTGAGTTTAATATTTGCATCAAAATTTGCAGAGCTGGTCAAATAATTTCACAATTAATGGGCAATATCCAATAAATCGTGAATTTATTCGAAATTGCCGACCGATTTAGCAAAAAAACCCGTATGACAAATTAAATCAAACCAAATGTTGCCACTTTATTCGATACTTTTTGTGGTACTCAAACATTGGCATCACAAAATGTTATATACCATCATATTTTTCTCTTGGATATTCATACTATTATTGTTTGTTGTAATATTTTACTTGTTACACCTTGTTTCATAACAGAAATAACATCCAATGGGGAGCACCTAGGGATTGCAATCCAGCAGTGTTTTCAATCCAGCTGGATTTTTGCTGGATCGGCGTCAATCCAGCTGGATCCAGCGCGGATCCAGCAGGTAGGAAAAAAACAAAAAAAAAACTTTTTTTTGCAATAAAACAGGTTAATTATTATTAATAATATTCAATGTTATGAAAGGGAGGACAATAACGCGTAATTTTTTGCGAAATATATACCTAAAAAAAACTGCAAAAATAAAATAAAGAAATTAAAAGACACGACTGCCGTTTTAAGCTAACTCAGAAGTGACCCTAATTCCTTTTTCAGGTTAATTCTTGTGAGCGTATCTACATATAGGCGCTTGTCTTATTACTATATTTTCTTTCGATTGAAGTCAGGGTCCCGTTTTATAAAGTTACAAGTTACAATTTTACAGGCGTTTACTGGCAACACTTGCCCCGTTTTTTACAATTTGCGTTTTATAAAAGTACTATGTTACAATTTTACAAGTTACAGGTACAAGTGCCTGTAGCTCAGCCATAGACAAAAATACAGGAGTTTAATAGTTTTAAACTCGTAATCGAACAAGTGTTTTATAAAAATATTGTAAATAACAAGTGTAGGTGTGGTAGACTTGTAACAAAAACTGACGTACGTCTTGAGTCCTGTAACCGCAACTACAAGTGCAATTTTCCCAGTTATTTCGTGTGCTACAGACGTTTGCTCGTAACACTGTTGAAATTATTCGCTTTCTGAGAGATTCTTCATAGTTTTGGCCAACTACCACGAACTCCGAAAACCGCAAACGACGATTTGTCTTTGTCACTTCTAACAAGGCGATATTAGAGTGAAAGAGAAAAATAATCGAAATAAGCGGATTTCCGAGTTTGCGGTAGGGCCGCTGACTATGACTACACTTTTTTACTTATGTCTGGAGCATAAAGTCTAAAGTTGTATACATTATTATATTTATTCCCTTGACTGTACCCCGATAGCGTTGACCGAGACTGTTTCAGCTCCTAATAAATTTGGACTTTCGGAGTCGGACACCGTACGACTTCAAAGAGCAAATGAACTCCACACAAATTTAGAACATCTCTCTCATCGTTTTATTTTCGCTAATTTCGAGGATTTGTCTCTGTCACTTTAATGAAGCCTTCGTTGGAGTTACGGTGAAAAATCTTCGAAATTTACAAATTTTGAATTTCGCGGTAGAAGGGCTGATTTTCTATCAAAATAAACATATATAATCTGTGGATACGATTATTTATGTCAGTTTTTATTTTTAATTAGTGATGTCCGTCACGCCTGTAGATTACCTTACTTGTAATCGAGATTTACCATGGTTCATTACAATTGTAAATTTTTGTGTGTATTTATAAAACACCTGTAATAGTTCATAGTGCATTACAGGTTCCTGTAACCTGTACACTTGTAGCCTGTATCTTGTAACTTTATAAAACGGGACCCAGGGATTTTTTTTTTATTATTTTATTTATTTGAAACCTTTTAGTGTAACCCTTAAAAGCAAAGGGCCTAAAAATTAGTGACCAAACTGATATAGACTCACACTGGAAAGGCGTAAAGGATCTGCTGTTATTAACGAGAAAGGATTGTCAGAGTCAGGCAGAGAACCGCCCAAAAAAGGAATGGATAACAGTAGAAACGTGGAATACCATACTTGAGAGGAAAACACTCCTTAAAGGCGGTGCTAATTTGGACGGCCAGAAATATCGAGAGCTATCAGCAAGAGTCCAACGTCTATGTAGAAGGGATTATAATAATCACTTGAACTCTATCTGTCAGGAGATAGAAGATCACGCACAGACTTTCCATACAAAAGATCTCTTTATGAAGGTCAAGAGTATTACGCGGGAGTTAAAACCAAGGACTTGGGCTATTGAAGACGGAAGAGGGAAGCTACTGACAGAAATTGACCAAGTCACTGAGAGATGGCGTGAATACTGCGAAAGTCTGTACGAAAACGAATCAAGAGCCAACCGAACAACATTAGTATTGGGAAATGATTGCCTGGAATCTAATATCATCGAATCCGAGGTCAGGAACGCATTGCGAAAACTAAAGTGTAACAAATCTCCTGGCAGGGATGAAATATTTGCCGAAGAGCTCAAAAATATCGGAGACGAAGGCATCAGAATCTTGCTAGACCTATGCAACCGGGTATGGCAAACTGCTAGTTGGCCTACTGACTGGAGGGAATCTCTACTCGTACCACTCCACAAGAAGGGATCAACCAGGACCTGTGGGAACTACAGGACGGTGGCTTTAATATCTCACGCCAGTAAAGTCATGCTGTACATAGTCAATGAGAGGC
Source organism: Thaumatotibia leucotreta (assembly GCA_025490895.1). NCBI lineage: Eukaryota > Metazoa > Arthropoda > Insecta > Lepidoptera > Tortricidae > Thaumatotibia > Thaumatotibia leucotreta. The sequence continues at coordinate 15,230 of JALPQI010017033.1, forward strand.
TGAAATCATTTTTGCAATGGCAGATACCAAATGAGCAGGCAGGGTTTGTCAAGGGCCGTGGCACAAGGGAGCAGATAGTAAACGTGAGGCAGATTATTGAAAAAAGCCGAGAGTTCTGCGTTCCAATGTTGATGTGCTTTATAGACTACTCCAAAGCATTTGACTGTGTACAGTGGAATTGTTTGTGGGAGATTCTCCTAGACATGGGTGTACCGAGGCATCTAATAGCACTGATAGCTAACCTCTATGCGGATGGAACGTCCATGGTAAGAGTGAATGGTGTCATCTCCGACCCTTTTAAGCCTGCTAAAGGTGTACGACAGGGGTGTATTCTTTCTCCCATTCTTTTTAACATATATGGCGAACATATAATGAGAAGAGCCCTGGAAGATTGGGAAGGAGGCATCTCGATAGGGGGTACCAAGATTAGCAACCTAAGATACGCAGATGACACCACCCTTTTTGCGACCTCAGAAAAGGAACTCGGTGAGTTGTTCCGCAGAGTTGAGCGTGAGAGCAATCTGGTTGGTCTCTCAATTAACAGAGCGAAGACGAAGGTTATGGTCGTAGACCGAGCTGGACAACTCACAAGGACTGGAGAACTTACTGACGTACAGTTTGTCAGTGAGTTTATATATCTGGGATCACTACTTACTGACCAGGGGGGAAGCGAAAGAGAAATCCGTAGGAGAACTCAAATGGCCAAGTCTGCCATGAGTAAGATGACGCGAATATGGCAAGATCGAAAAGTCTCTAACAACACCAAGATGAGAATTATAAGAACACTGGTCTTTTCGATTTTTCTCTATGGCTCAGAAGCATGGACAATCCGGTCATCAGAACGAAAGAAAATGGAGGCATTTGAAATGTGGTGCTGGAGACGGATGCTTCGCATCCCATGGACAGCCAAGAGGACAAACGTCTCCATCCTTCAACAGCTTAAGATCCGGACAAGGCTATCCACCACCTGCTACCAAAGGATCCTCGGTTATTTTGGCCACATAGCTCGTCGTGAACCCGACAATCTGGAAAAACTTGTAGTTGTTGGGAAAGTAGACGGCAAGCGACTACGGGGCAGGTCTCCTACCCGATGGTCCGACCAAGTCACTGCTCTCACAGGCCTCACTGTGACCGCCGCCATGAGGAAGGCCGAGGACAGGATGGGATGGAAGCGATTGGTGACAGAAGTCGTCAGGAAATTTCAGACGGACACGACCTTCAGTAATGAAGTCAACGACTAAAGAGAGAGTGTAACCCTTAGTTTAAAATTGGATAGAATTTCAAAAACCGACTCCACAGAAGGCTGAAACTTCGCTCCGGGGACGACCCGTCATATCATCATCTGAAAAATCGCTCTACATTAGCCCCGTCACCTCACTTGAAGTTTTCAAACTAATTAAATGTCTCAAAAATAAAAGAAGTTTTGACCAAGATGAGTTGCCAGTACCACCCTATTTAGTAAGAAAATGCGCTGAAGAGTTAACCCCTCCTATGACACTTCTCATTAACCAGTCTTTTACATAAGGAACAGTCCCAGATTTCCTTAAAATGTCCGTTATTAAACATGTAGGCCCTTCCCTTCTAAATTTTTTTTCAAAATTTTTGAAACCGCTATGTCGAACCGATTTTTTTTTGTGAAAAGTTTAAAATATGTATTTAACGATTTTCAAAACGGTTTCCGAAAAGGTCGCTCAACATCTTCAGCAGTTTTCAAGTACACAAACGAAGTTTTAAACACAATAAATGACAGAAAATATGCTATTGGTATATTGCTAGGTACTTATGAGCAAAGCTTATGATTGTGTTTTATAATATATGATATTTTATGGAAAAAATTATTTGGAATAGGTATTAGAGGCTCAGCTCACAATTGGTTCATACCATACCTTGTAAAGTACTTAAGGACCTGTGTAGGTCGTACACAATGCGTTGAAATAGAATATCAATATCACAACTACATCACTGGTACCATACAAATATTTAAATCAGATAAAACGAATATTACTCGATCTATACCCCAAGACAGTGTTCTCGGTTGTGTTTTATTTTTAATCTATATAATAAATGATCTGCCTAAATGTATAGACAAATTTTGCACTCTTTTTGCTGACAACATATCTGTAATTCAACTTTGCCACAATGAATTAGATTTGAATAATAGCTTAAATACAACCATTCAAAATATCGTAACCTAGTCGGATGATCACAATTTAAAGCTTAATTTCAATAAAACCAAACTCATGCAATTTAGACCCTACCAAAAACGTAGCATAAACATAGATTTCTCATTCCGAAGCACTACATTAAAATCTATCCACTCTTTCCCACTTTTAGCCATACACATTGTTTCAACCATATATTGGAAGGAGCACACGTATTATTAGCCACGACCGTCTAGGACTAAGCGCGGGATCGCGGAACCGTTTCAAACACGACGTAAAATAAGTTTATGTAAAGTTGATTGTGCATTTTTTTGGTGAATTTTATTTGCGGATCCGCAGCGCTGGATCCAGCACTGGCTGCTGGATCCAGGAGACCGAAAAATGCGCTGGATCCAGCTGGATTGCTGGATGCTGGATCCAGCAATTGCAATCCCTAGGAGCACCATAAAGTGTGTTTTATTACCTTACCTTTATTAAAATATCGGCCTTTATTAATATTTTTCATCACACCTGTTCGGTAAGTGCGCCAATTAGAGGTGTGCGCCGGTATAGAAATCGCCGGCGGCGGCGCGCCGCAAAATTTTGCCGGCGTGGCGGCGCCACGCCGGCGTCAAGGTCAAATTATTACCCTGTACGTTCATACATATAAGGATGAGAAGATATTAAAAACTTAGATATTGTTTAGGACAAGTTTATTATTAAAAAAATAAACATGAAACAAAGTTATAGATTGCATTTTATGCGGAAATTGTCATAATTATTATCGTGTACGAAAAATATTTTATTAACTCGCACAGCGGCCCTACCGCTAAAAACGCGGTAGTAGGCCTGGATCGAGTCGTCTACAGATAAGTGATAATACTTCAAATATTGTCAATAGTACGCATTCCTGATTGTACATATTCCCAATAATACGAATTTTAAATGCTACAAATACCCAACACTACAGATTCCCAATACTATAGGTTCCCAATACTACGAATTATCCAATAGGTACTGCAGATGATTTCAAATACTACAGGTGCCAGCTTTACAACCTCTTTGTAGTACCATCATCGCCCACACTGCTAGTCATACATCGGTGTATAAACACACGAATTTTTTTTTTAGTATAAAATCTATTTTTGTATATTTTGCTTTCTTTGACGTTATTATTACAAGCCTACAAAAACTGCAAGCCAAATTTTAAATGCGTTTAATATACTCATAAATAAATATTTCGTATTCTGTCCAAAAAGAGGAAACATACCGACATGAGAAATACCTTTCTTAAAATGCTTATGAAAAAAAAATTGTTACAAATTGGTCTATTTTTGGAGGAGGAAACAGGGAACACAAAACCATGTTTTCGCCAATTTTACGTAGGTATTATGAGGCGAAGCTGCAGTTGTCTATTTCTAAGCAAATTTTTTCAAAGCCAATTTTTTTAAAAGCTTCCACCTTTTTCCTCTAAAAATATCTTAATCTTATTCAAGAAGCACAAAAATCATCAATTGCAAACACTAAAATTAATAGAATCAGTTAATAGACAGTCATTAAACCTCATATGGTGGCCTAACGTAAATAATGAAAAAACATCCAACATCATCAGCAGCCTATCGCAGTCTACTGCTGGAAATAGGCCTCCCCAATTTCACGCCACCGTTATCGATCTTTGTCTGCTCGCATCCAGCCCCTGCCAGCCATCCTGCGCAAATCGTCGCTGCATCTTGCCTGAGGGCGTCCTACACTACGCTTGCCGAGACGCGATCTGCACTCAAGAACTCGTTTAGCCAGTCGGTTCTACGGATAATAAGGCCAGCCCACTGCCACTTCAGCTTGCTAACACGGTGGACTAAGTCGATCACTTTGGTTCTCTGCCGGATAACCTCATTTCTGATTCGATCCCGCAAAGAGACGCCGAGCATTGCCCTTTCCATAGCTCGTTGAGCGACCTTGAACTTGTGGACCAGCCGTACCGTCAGTGTCCACGTTTCGGCTCCGTACGTCATGACGGGTAGGAAGCACTGATTGAAGACTTTTGTCTTCAGACACTGTGGGATCGACGATGCGAAGAATATAATATAATGAAAAAACACACAGCTAGTAATACCTAGGATTATAAGCCTAAAAGCGGTTCAATAAGACCTACGTTATGACTTTCAAGCAAGTGTGTTGAAAAAAGCATCACAGTTGGGAATCAGTAGACGTGAAATCTAGAGAATATGGAATCTGTAGACATAAGAATCAATCAGTAATATTGAAAATCTGTAGACATGGGCAACCGTAATGTTGGAATATTAAAGTATTGGGATTCTGTAAGTTTGTAAATCTGTAGTATTGGGAATGTGTAGACTTGGAATTCTGTAAATAAATCTGTACAATTGGAAAGAATTCTGCCCAAGTAGTGTATTTTTTTCGTAGGTGAAATGCTGCGCATACAATCTTTTGGGTCAGAGGGAACCACTTGTAGATATTCGCAAGCATATTGTTGTTTAATGTCAATAATTATGATCAGCGTGGCGCGTAATTTAAATGATTTTATTCCGTAAATTTTTTGTCGCGGCGTGGGTTTTTGAAAACCTCGGCGGCGGCGGCGGCGTGGGTCCCGCGGCGCGGCGCCGCCGCGCCGGCGTGGCGCACACCTCTAGCGCCAATACGCTGCAGTGATGCGGGCCGTAGGTGCGTCATTACGTCCTAGTAGGCCGTTAAGGATTTTTATACAACATTACGTCGCACTAGCGCGGTCCGGCGCACGCCGCGCGCCGCGCCGAGATTTCTTTTATGGAAATGATGTAATTAAGTCATCCCTGATTTAGACCATTTTAGAGTAGTTTTGTGAAAATATATTGTTTTATTTACTTTTTTGTATCACAGGTGTGATGAAAAACATTGTGTGTACCACGGGCGGTACAAGAATTATGAACTCGTGTGAAATAAAGCCCGCGCCTTCGGCTTGGGCTTTACTTTCACACTCGTTCGCAAATTCTTACTTACCGCCCTAAATACACAATGTACTATTATTGACCGTGTGGTGAGGTGACGGCAGTAAGAATACATTTGTCACCACCCCAACTCCTCCTGCGGGTGTCGTAAGAGTCGACTAAGGGATCAAAGTGTCACTGACCATTATTTGATAAAAGATTGATAATGCGCAGCAGCGACATCATATCATAGTGGACACATTACTGCGATCGCCAAGCCGCTTACCCAGCGTGGCGATTATGGGTACCTCCTAATGCGTCTATACGCATAGTTAATGGGTGTTTCTATCATTTCGTGCAAATTGGGAGAATTTGGGAGAATTTTTTATTTTAATTTTTTTGTTGTGGCAATGGTAAGACTTACGAAAAAGAAACATTAATCTATAATACATTTTCAATTGTACGCAAAATTGACCGATTTATAAACAAAAGATTTTTTCAAAAGAAATGGTAATGACGAATAGAATATGGGAATGAAAATGCGATGTTGGTAATGATAGGTCAAAAAAAGAAATAATGTAGTCGAAAGTTTAAGTTTGAATTTTAAGATCTTTTATTGAATAACTTGTTATATTTGGAATATACCTACTGAAAATGTAGTTTTGAATATTACTTGTTACTTTCAACAGTCAGGTGCATGATAAAAAACGAGAATGGTAATTAACATAAGATGGTGGCAAGAATTTAATACTGAAATTCATTACCATAATTTTTAGTTCATTACCATTCTCTTTAGTATGTTAACAGTAAATTACGGTAATGACAAGAATGGTAATGACTTTTCCTTACCTTTTGTAGATTAACTCTTAAAAATAAATGCAATTGCAGGTCCATTCATTCACTAAGCATTCGAATAGAATATTCATTACTTAAGTATTCACAGTTCAATAAAACACTTAAAAATTAATATCAAAACAGTGCAAATGGTAATGAAAAAAAACTGTACCAAATCCAAAACTCCGCCGCGATATATTTTTTCATAAAAAAATTGCACACGTCCGTCTTGTTCACTGTTTACTAGCCGACTGAGGTGGGGATCGCGGACAAAGGGAACTTCGTATAAAATAACATTTGCAATACCTACTGGCCAATTCCGTTGTTGCAAACTATATATATGGTAATGAAATTATTTTCTTGACAAAAAGATTTTGCTGCAGTGGATTTAAATATTCAGTGTTAAAACTGTTAAACCACTAAACTTTCATTCCCTTATAAATACTTCATCTAAATTAAGTGGTTGAATCAAAGTAGTACATGTAATAGTTATGTAATTCGCTCTCAAATCTGTAAATCTAGGTTCTGACCGGTGATGGTAATGAGTTTTTAGCATGATTATATTTTATTTATATATTTTATGTTGCAATAATAGAATTAATTTTAGATGCTAAGTATACCTATGAACCTCACGCAACATATAAAAAATATTTGAAATGAATTTAGGAGTTAGTTTATTTTTTATTTCAGCAAACATATGATTTGCACGAAATGATAGAAACACCCTAATAGGAGATTCCTAAGTCCAGCAATGGACTGTCATTTTGACGATGATGATGATGATTCAAATAACACAATAAGTTCCATGTGCAGCTAAAATCAGAAAGTCATGTCACACGTGCGAAATCTCGCAAAAAGTTACAAACATAACCTGGCAACAATATTCGAAGTCCACCATTACCTAATATTATCTAATTGTCACTTTTCATGGGTGATGTATGCAGGTAAGTACACGTTGCTTAGCTTAGAAATGCAATTTTCATATTTTCCTTATATTTAAATTCAGCCATCATAAGTCTATATATATAAAAGAAGAAGCTCCCTGACAAAGATGTACGCACAGCCTAAACCCCTGGTCCTAGAGACTCCAAATTTGGCATGTAAGTTCCTTTTATGGCGTAGGCGAGCACTAAGAAAGGATTTTTCAAAATTCACCTTCTAAGGGGTTGAAATGGGGGTCCAAAGTTTGTAGCGCGAAATAAGATTAGTTGAACTATTTTATCCGAAACTTCCCAAGAGTATTCTTTAAAGTAATTGAGTAAAGGTATGTTTAAGGTTTTTAGAAAATTCAACCCCTGGAAAAGGTTAAAAGGGTGACGAAGTGAAAAAATCAAGTTGGGTATCGTTTCTATGGTTTATCGGGACGTAGATCACGAATACAATAACGATTTTAAAATTTAACGCGGCGGACATGAAATACTATGTACACGGTTATGGTGTGATGGGGTAAAATTCGAAAAAGAAACAAAACAGATTTATTATTTATGTTCATTTCTGGTTCTAAAGATTCCAAATTTAGCGCGTAGGTTTCTTTGAGGGTGTAGGGGTGCTCTAAAAAATGTTGAGTCGAAATCCACTCCCTAGAGGGTGCAATGGGGGTCCAAAGTTTGTATGGCGAAACAAGATTAGTTGGACTATTTGTCCGAAACTTCGTAGGAGTATTCTTCAAAGTAATAGAGTAAACATATGTTGTTAACCCCTGAAAAAGGTAAAAAGGGTGATGAATTAAGTGACAAAATCAAGTTGGGTATCGTTTCTATGGTTTATCGGGACGTAGATCACGAAATCAATAATGATTTTAAATTTAACGCGGCAGACGTGAAATACTATGTACATGGTTATGGTGTGATGGGGTAAAATTCGAAAAATATCAATATAATTTTATTATTTATGTTTATTTCTGGTTTTAGAGATTCCAAATATAGCGCGTAGGTTTCTTTGAGGGTGTAGGGGTGCTCCAAAAAGGGTTAAATCAAAATCCACTCATTATAGGGTGCAATGGGGGTCCAAAGTTTGTACGGGGAAACCTGACTATTTAAACTGTTTTATCCGAAACTTCACATGAGTATTCTTAAACATAAATGACTAAAGACATGTTTTAGGGTTTTTTGAGAATTCAACTCTTTAAAGTGGTAAAAAGGTTAACAGTAAAAAATCAACATGTTTCTATGACCGATAATGACACAAAAGTGTTAGATGTACTCTGCGGCTTCCAAGTTGAAATGGGGGAGCGCTTGGATAGTCTATTTGGGTCATTTAAACAATTGCAGGATGTTTTTGTGAAAAACCAATCGGAGCTGTGTGAATTACGCAAGGAAATGAGGGTAGTACAAGACAAAATAGATAATGTAAACAAACTGGAAGATCAAATATCATATATGAGAAGTGAGAACGAACGACTAAAAGCGTACATTAGTGACATTGAGAGGAAGGATAAATCGGCGTTTCTTACAGATAAACAAACTGTTTCGTGGGCGCAAGTAAGTACCAAAAAAAAACCTACCCGCGTTAACGACAAATGCACTTTCTGAACACCTACCGACGATATCTCCAACCCCAATGGTAAGTGCACAATCGGGTGGGGCCACGAAACAAGCGGTTTCATCGGTGAACAAGACACAGGTACTCAAAAATGTCGTAGAAGAAAGTACGTCACAGGCTAATCAAAATACAGATTTGCACAGAAATGAATCCGGAAGTAATGAATGGATCGAAGTGAAAAGAAGGAAAAGTAAATTCCCTAATAGTGAGGTAAAACGGGGTGGAAAAAAGAACTCCACATTAATCCAGGGCTCAGAACGCAAACAATATTTACACGTATGGCGATTAAAAAAGGAAACGACGGAGGAAAGTTTAGAAAAGTACGTGAAAGAAATATGTGGGGCAGAGTGTGGGGCCCAAGTGGAAAAAATAAGGCATAAAACGGAAAGGGACTATGCTTCGTTTAGAATAGGTGTACCTGAAAGTTTGTATAAATTACTGTGTGAACCGAACGTTTGGCCTATTAATGTCGAGTTCTGTGAATGGGTGTGGTTTCGTACCTCCAAGGATTCGAAAAAAATCTCAGTATAAAATTGTGGAAGTATACTACCAAAACGTCAGAGGACTTCGAACGAAGTTAGAGGAGTTCTATGCGGCCCTGGCATCCTCTGGTGGAGATCTGTTTGCGATAACCGAAACAGGATGTAACGAGTCCATCAAAGACGCCGAATTAATCCCGCCCGGCTATACAATCGTTCGGTGCGATCGTTCGGACGGGCGTAAACATGGAGGCGTGTTTCTCGTGGCCACACCGCGCGTCGAGTTGCGGAGAGTACCTATACCCGGTGACGTCAGCGTCAGCGATAAGGTGTTCGAGCTAGTTTGCGCGCGGGTGTATATGCGCGGCCGGTTTCTATTCATGTGTTGTGTTGTTTATATCCCACCGAACAGCAAAGATAATGATTACATGGTATTATTTCGTATTATAGAACAATTATGTGTTACGTATAAAAGTGTAGTAGTGATAGGTGATTTCAATTTGTATTCTTGTACCTACTTCATATATTAGTGACTATTATGAATACCTACTAACATTTTGTGGATTCATTCAGAGAAACAAGATAGCAAATTGCAATAATCGTCAGTTAGATTTAGTTTTAACAACGTTAGGCGAAAAGATAAGTGTGCGTGCTGCGTCTGAGGCGTTAGTACCTGTGGACCTGTATCATCCACCGCTCGAGATACTAGTCACGGTGGCGGGATGCAAGAGTATCGAGGTCGCTCCGTCACCCGCGCGGTCTGATACTAGTGATGTACATAACAATATTAACGATAGACAGGCGTGGAACTTCGGGAAGGCGGACTTTCCTCGGTTATATTCATCACTAGCCTCTATTGACTGGACATCATTATATAATCTGGATGGGGCAGAGGAGTGTTCGTCTTATTTTTATGACGTTATCAATAACGTGATTAGTGACTGTGTACCTAGAAAAACACGTAAGTATAATGAGTGTAGGTATAATTATCCGGAGTGGTATAATATAGAATTAATTAAGCAAATAAGGTATAAGGCTGCACTTCATAAACAGTACAAAACGGTCCAATCTAAAGAAAATTATTTAGAGTTCGCTGCATCAAGAGCGCGGGTGAAAAACATGATTAAAATAGCCCACGCGCAGTATCAAGATCCCGTACAAAACCATTTGACAGAAGATCCGAAAGCTTTCTGGAATTATGTTAGGTCTAATAATAAAGGTAGGGGCGCATTGAAGGTGTTAAAAAATGGGGAGGTACTTGATGGGGGGAATGGGGCAAAAGAGTTCGCAGATTTTTTTCGGTCCGTGTATAGCGTTAATCCGGCAGTACTGAATATGAATGAGGCGATGAAAGAGGCAGGCTACAAGGGTGATGCGGCGCGAATACATCTCGACAGGTTAGGGAAGTCTGATGTAATGAGGGCACTTTCGAAACTGAAACCTAAGCGGTCGGCTGGACCAGATGGCATTCCGGCTTTCATATTTCGAGATTGTAGATTCGTATTGGCCGACCCGCTAGTGCATGTGTATAATAGGTGCCTGGATAATGAAGTCTTTCCAGAAATGTGGAAAACAACCCGAGTGGTACCAGTTCCGAAAGGAGGACAAAGTAATAGTGTCGAGGGGTATAGACCTGTTGCGGTGCTCTCTACTGCAGCAAAGGCATTCGAATCGGCGTTACAAAATATTATATACGACCAGATTCGAAGCCAATTGTCAGACGCTCAACACGGTTTCCGAATAGGCCGTAGTACAACCAGCAACTTGATGAGTTATGTATCGCAGATAGTACCGGAGGTGGACGGTGGGGGGCAGGTCGACGCCGCTTACTTTGACTTCCGGAAGGCGTTTGATGTCGTTGATAACGACATCCTGCTAAGGAAGCTAGCCGGCGTCGGCTTTACCCCTCACCTGTTAAAGTTCTTCGCAAGTTATATGAGCAACAGGCGACAGTACGTGGAGTATGCAGGACATAGGTCTGAGCCCTACACTGTCGGATCTGGGGTAAGTCAGGGTAGTAATCTTGGCCCATTGGAGTTCATTATAATGGTCAATGACTTGCCCCAGGTCGTCAAGGACGCCGGTTGCTTACTATTTGCGGACGATTTAAAAATTTACATGCATATCAAATGTGCTGACGACTGTATACGATTACAAAGGGATATAGATCGTGTGGTGTCATGGAGTATGGCTAATAAGCTACATTTTAATAATTCAAAATGTGTGACTATAAGTTTTACTCGAGCGCACAACCCCATAGTCCATGATTACGAAATTAACGCGGATAAATTGAATAGAGTCACAAAAGTCAAAGATTTAGGACTAACTTTTACATCAGAATTTAGATTTCGTGAGCACATTACTTTTATTTGTAAAAAAGCGTACAGAATGTTAGGTTTTGTACTGCGCCGGTGTCAAGGTTTTAGTAGTATAAAGGCAATCATCGCGTTATACAATGCGATGGTCCGTAGTAACCTTGAATGTAATTCAGTTATCTGGGCTCCACATGAAATTAAATATAATCTCATGGTGGAGCGGATTCAAAATAAATTTGTGCGATTTTTATATTTGAGGCGATATGGGGTTTATCCATTTTACCCTTTAATGTATCCGACTCTGTTCGTACTGGGTATGGTCGGATACAACGAGCTGAGGGTTCGGAGAGAACTATGTATAGCATCATATCTATTTAAATTGATCAGGGGAAAGGTTGACAACAGTCAGGTTCTGAGTTGTGTGGGCTTATACGCCCCGGCCGGGTACGTGTGGCGGCGGCGGCGGCCGCGGCTGCTGGCCGAGCCGCGCGGGCGCACGAACCTGCTCCGGCAGGCGCCGATGACGCGCGCGCTGCGCACCCTCAACCTTGTCTCGGAAATCATTGACTTGTTCTCTTGCTCTCTGAATGAATTCACAAGGTCAGCGTTATACATTATTTGTTACAGACGTGATAGTTATGTATAGTATAGACAGATAGGATAGATGTAGTTACACTATTGTCTTAGGCATAGCCCTGTAAAGATAGTTGTAAGTGTAGATAATAAATAAAATAAAATAAATAAAAAATAAACATGGTTATCGTTTCTATAGTCTATCGTGTCGCTGTACCGAGGTGTACGTGAAATACTATCTCCTCTTTTATGGTCGCATAGGCTTGCGGGTTATGACAGGGGTATCGTTTTTGTGTTTATATCTGATTCAAAAAATTCTAACAAAAAATTCAATCAGTATTAACCAACGTTAGTAACCTTTTAAGATTTCCTGAGTTTTCACGCGATAGTAATCAAAGGTACATATAACTGTGTATCCAAGAGGCTTTTTATAAAGTCAAAACAGCCGTCACCATAAATTTCGTAATTTTTGATCCAATTGTGTAAATCGACGTATCGGGATCCCAGAGGTTCTTATTAACAAACTGCAAAAAAGGCTGCCTATTCAATTTCCGTTTCGATATAGTCCGTCATAAAAATCAGTGGTAATCTGAGGTTCTGACTAATCTGTTCATCATAATGAAGCAGAAGTCAAATTTGCAAGAAACTGTAACAATCTTGATTTACTTGAAATGTTAATCAGCTCGGCTAATTATGGTCATCTTTGTAAGGCCTGAGAAACGACAAATGATAGTTTATCATCAAAACACAACAATCAGTGAGTGTATGTAAACTTTTAATGATAAAAAACATTTGTCGGTTACCAGATGGTCAAGATGACCATAATATGATAGCGGATTTTGATAATAATCGATATCTGAAATGTCAAAACGTTCCAAGTAATGAATTTGAGATCAAATTTGCACAAAATGGTCGGCACCTTGAATTTATTCAGTTTGAATCCGACCGTAATGAAAATCGGTATCTTAGGCTTAGGAACCAAAGGGGGTTTTTCATAAAGATTTTGAGGTAGGGACAAAAAAAGAGAAGCTATCACATCTAAAATTTCTAGAACTTTGATTTGATATTGATAAAAATCGATACCGAGAAAATGAAAAGTTCTTCAAACGGAATTTGAAGTCAAAATTGCAAGAAAAGTTCGCTATTTTGAATTTAGGCCTTAAGTTTAATAAGACCGTGATAAAAATTGATAGAACGTGGCCGAACCGTGGGTAAAAGCACCATCCGCCACACTTAAATCGGTTAAGGCAATCGCGAGATAATCGCGGGAAAACATTAACACGCAGTGAATAGATATTAGTACGCGGGCGAAGCCGCGGGTAACCGCTAGTACATTATAAAGGCAGTTCAGAACAGGCAGGCAGTGAAGAACTTTATAACTCGAGATGTTTTGGTAAATAAAAAGGAATTTAATTTATGACAAATTAAGTTTAAATTTTATTTACCTATTTATCATCTTGAGTTATCAACAAACACCGGTTTCGCGGGGGCAAATCTGTACTGACGTTTAATAGTGCGAGGACACATTAAACTAATTTTATTATTTGATATCGATAAAAATGTCGTACAACCGTTGTATAATTTCAAGAATTTGAATGAAGAAGGAAACTATATACACAAAAATAAACTTTTTTAGGAATTAACTATCTTTAATATTTAATATAATTTTCATAATATACAATCAACATTTTTTTCTACATTTCAGTCTTTAAATCTTCGTCGCCTGGGTGACAATATCCATTTTAGCCAACTAAACGACCTTTCTAGATCAACTGTAGTAATTGGAGCAAATTCAAACAATTTATAGGTTTGATGAATTTCTGTTTTATGACTCAGTTCTATTTCTTTTCCGGATACTTTTTTCTTGCGTGACATTTTTAGCCGCCTTAAGAAACAAAAAGGTAGATTTAATTGATCGGAATGCAAAATAATATTGTTGTAGGTACTAGATGAATTATTTAGCGATTCAATGATTGTCAAGTGACTCGACACAGTCAATGTCAGATATCGATTGTTTATAGTTGCGATAAGTATGAATGAAAGAGGTTTGGTCATAGTTAAACGTATTCCAACTTAGCCATTAGTTTAGTTATGATAATGATGGTTAAAAAAATATGTTTATGGATATCGATAAACTAAGTCGATTTTTAATGAATCACTAGCACTGGTACATATTTGCCCCCGCGAAACCGGTGCTTGGTTATCAAGTTCTTCACGCCATTCACCGAATTTATCGATATAGAAAGTCGACACAGGTACATCTCTAGAACATCATGAAAGTGAAAACCTACACTTGTGCTTAGGTACATATTATATTCATCTCTTTTTGCCGCACAGTTGAATGCGTGAAGATGTTAAGGGCAGATATATTCTATTCTTAATTTGAGGTTATTGTTAATATTGGTTGACATTTTATTTTGTGTTTTCATTGTTGTTTACCGTAAGATCATCGTAAGATGACATTTTGGGCCCAGCACACTTAGCACATGATTGGTGCGACAGTATGTCGCGGCGAGATAAATATCCCGTCTTTTACTAACTATATTAATAAAAGAGGGACGGATAGTCTATCTCGCCGCGACATATTGTCGCATAAATCATGAGCTAAGCTCATGTCACTCATGTGATTTGCGAGAACTCTGGTCTATGTGGAACTAAGAGCGATTGTTAGAATTATCGTAATCTGAGTGCTTCTCTTTTAGAGCCGGTATAACATATCTTTACTTTTCAATATCATAGACCTAGAGCTCCCATTGCCAGCCGTTGGATCCCCGCCTGATTCAAAGTCGGCCATATTTGTTTACATATTTGTTTCGTTTTCTACTGGCTGACACATGGAATATTATTGTACGGCGTATTCAAAAAGTATGACACGGGCACCGAGGTACGATACGGATTCGTTAGTATGCCAATGGCTGTCATGTTCATGTCGCGCAGTCTTACCGACAGCTGGTGAAAATAATGTCTCTAAATTAATTCAATATGCCTAGTTGCGTCGTAAATTGGTGTAGAAGTCGCTCAGATAAGCATAACAAAAAGGATGGAATATCATTTCACAAGTAATTCATCTTATTACGTTTTATATTAAATTTAGTTGACTTGAGGCAGCCAACGGAAAAAACATAGAAGGCGAATTAGCTCCGAAAAGTGACGCCTCAAAACATAATACATGGGTATCGAGGTAAGACAGGGGTCCGTTAGTATATAAATGGCCGACATGTCGCGCGGTCTAACGGTGCGTTCAAACCAAAAGAGCATTCGCTGTTCAAACCTCCCACTCTACGAAATTCGATCGGTACACAAAACGTGATTGGTTGATTTCGTAGAGCGGGGGATAGAACAGTGAATGCTCTTTTGGTTTGAACGCACTTTTACTGACAGCTGGCGAAAAAAACTCTAAACTAAGTAAATATGCCCTTGAATATATTGCGAAACCACAAATCAAATTATTTATTAACTAAATATTTTGATTTGTACTTTTAATTTTTCTCCAGTAGTCACACTACTTAATACTATATAAATTAGGCATGTATTGCTTACCCTCAGAGAATGGTCAAAGGCGCCTAGCCTTGTAAGCGATTGCATATACCCGAGAAATTTGACCGGTGGTTGCTAAGACCGAGTGGCCGAGCGGTACAGGCATCAGCCGCGAAAGCTGAGTACGTGGGTTCGATCCCCACCTCGGACATAGGTGATCTTGGTCGTTTTTCTTTGGTATATGACATCTAATATTTATAATAAATATGCCCTGTTGCGCCGTAAAATAGTGTAGAAGTCGCTCAGACAAGCACAACAAAAAGGATGGAATCACATTTCACTAGTAAGTAAATAGTCTTATTTCATTTTATTTGAAATTTAGTTGACTTGAGGTAATTTTATATAGGGATGGTATTATGCCACCTTTTGAACAACCATCGAAATTCCAATAAGGTACCTTTTATCATTAAAATTTAATCGGTTACGTCCTGACGTAACAAAGTTTAATCATAATTCATGTTCTGATATTTTCATATTAAAATAGGTATTTTTCCAGGTTTCCATCCAACCTTTACATCAGGCACAAATGGACAGATGCCGTACGGTTAGAACGGCGCGATATATTATGGGTACCGAGCAAATTTAGCCTGGTTTGCTCTATACATTTTAACGACGTTGATTTTTATTCAACAAGCAATGGAATGATATTCTTAAAAAAGAATTCCATTCCCATTTGTACGGTACGTAAATATACTAAGTGTCTATTAAAGCACCCTAGCCAGCCATCTTTGTCAGTAGAAAACTGCGCGAATTCAGTATTTCTATGGAGAGTAACTGAGAGACTCAGAAAATGTTTGAATGAGGTTTTTTGATACTTTTTCTGCCGCTATGGGGAGGTGAGATGGCAGCACTGAGCCGACCGTATAATGAACTGTCAAAATAAATACGCGCATTTAATTTTCAACATATTTATAGGTTTATTTATTCTGAAATCCATTACTTTAGTCATATTGTTACCTAAAATAAATAAATAAAATAGTTCCAAGTCAATTCTCATGAAATTAACAAAGTTATAGTAATTATTTTGAATACTAGTGACTTTGAGCGCCTGTTTTAGAGTTCAATCTTCAGTTAGACGACCATGTATTAGTCGTAATCCATTACAAAATCAATTCTCTTCCAAATAAAATAGAATTTCAATATTTTAGGCCCAGGTGCCTATGAATAGTATGAATCTGACAGCTGTCGAGACCAGGAGCGTACGAAGCGCCGCCTGGTGGCAGAAAAATTATCGAAAACCCTCATTGTACACGATTTTCTACTGACAGTTTTATGACCAGGGCATAATTATACAGGGCGTCCCACGGTGATGCCACATGGAGGGAAAGTACCTACCTTAAATATCATAGATAGCATATTTTGCTGAAAGAAGACTTAATTTTATTTTTAAAATGTAGTATAAATGCATAAAAATCTTTTTAATTCTTTTTTTATATTTTATGGGAAAAAATATCGTGTCGTCGGATGAAAAATACCTGAATTATTGAAAATGAACATCATACTGAAAGAAGACATTTTTCGATTTTAAAAAACAAGTTCAATTGCATTTTAAATTATTTCATTATTAAACCGGGAATCGAACCCGCTACATGAGAAAAAAAATACCCTGTAATTTTGTCATACTGATCGAAAGATTGCAACTTTGTATTGAACAGGACGGAATTGAAAATCATTTTGAGCATTTGATAAATTGATTTAATTTTGTATTAAAATTCATAACCTTGAGTACTTTTATAACTTTTATTTACTTATTTAGCAGAAAAATAATTATCACATTTCGATCACAAAGCTACAGAGTGTTTTTTTCTTGTGTAGCGGGTTCGATTCCCGGTTTAAGCATGAAATTATTTAAAATGCAATTCAACTTGTTTTTTTTAATCGAAATAATGTCTTCTTTTAGTACGATTTTCCTTTACGTATATTAAGGTACTTTTCCTCTAACGAAGCAATTTTTTTTTTCAGACAAAAAAAATTGTATGTAATCTTACTGAGTTTTGAAAACTAAATTAAGTCTTATTTCAGCAAAACATGCTACCTATGATAATTAAGGTACTTGCCCTCCGTGTGGCATCGCCGTGGGACGCCCTGTCCCTGTATAGGTAATATAGATGCCTCAATGGCTCAGCAAGGAGTTAGAATTACAGGGTTTCAAGTTGAAGATAATTTGTGATTTAAAATTATTGTTTTTAGATGAATCTATAACATCCTAATATTAATTACACCCGCGGATAGTACAAATACTCTTTCTTGCACACCCAACATGAACACGTGTTCAGAGAGACTAGAGAAAGGAGAACTTACTACAGGTCTAGTATATGCGGTTATAGTATTACACAATTAAACTTATAAATCTTATTTTTAGATGGTATTCTCCAACTCTCAGAGTGATGAAGATATTCAAAACGTGGACACTTTAAAAGCAATTCAGCATGGTCTACATGGTTGTCGCAAGCTTCGTATGGTTAGTACGATTTCTGCTTCTGGATGACTATATACTTAAATAGATAAATATGTATATTATCATCAGCCTATATCATTCCACTGCCGGCGAAAGGCCCTCCTCTAATATTAGCTATGCATATGGAGTATGAACGCATTATCAGGAAAATAGGAGGTAAATGCCCATAATCGCAACGCTGGAAAAGCGGGTTGGAGATCGCAGTAGTGTGTCCACGTCGATGACGGTGCTGCCCGCCATCAATATTCGAAAAATAAATGGTCACTACACTTCAATCCCTTAGTCGACTCTTACGACTCCCACGGGAAGAGTTGGGGTGGTGACAAATGTATTCTTACTACTGCCGTCACCACACGGCTGAAATATGTATATACGTAAATTAAATATTATACATTTTCCGTATTGTTTTGATATGTGTGTTTTATAAAACTTTTAGGTTATAGAGATGAAATCGTGGAAACTAATTGGCATGCTTGCGCTATTATAGATACCATAATATTATTTCTACGACGCATTATTTATTTTAATAATTCTATTTTTTTAATATCTTCTGTTATATCAATTGCTTATTTCAACAATAACAACAACAACAAGTAAATTATAGCCCCTGCGGCCCTGCCGCAAACTTCGAAATCCGCAAATTTCGAGGATTCACTCTAATGACGCCTTCACATTATTAACAGAGAAATTTCCTCTAAATTTGACAGTAGGCCTGAAATCTAAAGATGCATTTAGACCAAACGAGCATTCGATCCCCTTGTACGAAATTAACGAATTTAGACGAATCACGTTTTGTGTAACGAACGAATTTAGTAGAGTGAGGAATAGAATGAGTGAATACTCATTTGGTCTAAATGCACCTTTAGAACGAACTTTTGACAGTTATAGATTAACCCTTATTAATATGAGGGTAAAGCTCCCAATGTTTCCGATAGAATAACGTCATACATATAAGGCTAATTTCTAAAATGTCTATTGTATATCTTAAAAAAATATTTCAAGGCATCGTAATAAAAATGTTTCATGTGAAAAATTGCTCTTTAATGCATTAAACCGTCTACTAACATTTATTTTGTTAACGATCACCGTTTTGTAACCAGCCAATCACAGCGCACCGTTTTGACCTTGACTAATTATATTTATGGATATTTGCGTTATTAAAACCCGACCGATCATTTTGACGATTTTCATTGGTATAATTATGTGGACTAAACCGGACTAAAGCTTGCAAACAACGTCCATATTGGACACCAAAGCGTACCAGCTGTGTATGTTCCCGAAATTTCAGACATTTCACCTTCAATGTTTACCAAATAGAAGAAAGTTGACGTGTAACGCGATTCCTACCTTATTTTTACCTGTAAGTATAAGGTAATAGTACATTGTGTATTAAGGGCGGTAAATAAGAAATTCTTGTACCCGTGGCACACACAATGTTTTTCATCATACCTGTGAGGCAAAAAAAGTAAATAAAACTATATATTTTCACAAAACTACTCTAAAATGGTCTAAGTCATTTTTCAAAATCAGGGATAACTTAAATTCATCATGTTTATAAAAGGAATCTCGGCGCGGCGCGCCCCGCACCGCGCTAGTGTGACGTAATGTGGTATGAAAATCCATTATTGCCCATGGGCATAATACAGCTCATTACGTTCAAGTATGCCTGCGTATAATAACACTTTTTACGAGCAGGTGTGATGAAAATGAAATTAAAACTTTAAGCCCAAGTCGACTACGCCCGAATCAGCCCGACCGAATCGATAGTTGACAGACTCGATCCAGTCACGCTAGTAG